>OU612044.1:71090970-71218385 GCA_914767935.1 Coremacera marginata | reverse complement strand
GTTTCAAATTAAAGGTCTTATTTGGCAAACAAACTTGGCAAACAGCGTCTAATTAGCTGTGGGGTAATACAGCGTGTTAAAGCGATCGTATGGGGAGGAAGGTGAACAAACATAAGTCGAGTTGGATCAGTGGTGATGGTGGTGAGCCAGCAATCTCGAGATCGTGAGTTCGAGTCCCCGGACCGGTGAATGCATATCTTTTTTTCTTTTTTTTTAGTAAGCTATATGTAGTATATAAAGATTAAATCACCTTTTAATAAATAAATGCAAGGTTAAAAGCAAATCTAAATAAAAGCATATAGCAAACTTAGGTAGACAATGTGGTGATCTAGACTATTCAGCGCTACCGTTAATGGTAGATCATCACTTAATTTCGCTGGTTTGCCTAGACAGCACAGAAATCTAGAGGAGTATTAAAAGTTATGTCAAAGGTTTCGGTGTGTTTAAATTTTGCTTAAGAGTTGTTTTTTTTGGATTGATTGCTTTAATTACAAGTTGGTCTAAGCATAGCGAAAAGTGATAAAATACCGGGAGTTGTGCGTTGTAGCAATTATCTTTTCTTCAGGTTAGTCAGTTAATAATTTGTGTCTAACACATATAAAGGTCAAAGGACATATTTCCAGGCTAAGCTATCATCTCAGAAATTAAATGATCGTGGATATTAGATTTAGAAGGATTTTCTAAGACGGGATATCTAAAGTGCAAGGTAGGAAATCTTAAAAGAAAACCCCAGGACTAGTGGTTAATGGATAAAAAAATAGAATACGTGTATTTTTTTTTTAGATTATACTACGTCCTGGGGTTTTCCCACTATTTAAACATTATCAGTTTGCCACTATTTGGAAGTTATTGGTATTCCGACTAATTGGAAGTTATTAGTTTTCCCATTATTGGAATTTGTTTTGGGTTAAATAAGTAACCTGGCTAAGTATCCTGGCCTAAATACCAGCAAGCACATATACGCATTTTTGCTTCTGGTATATATATACATATTTTACGCCAATTTAAAGTATGAGCCGCAGTGGAGCAGTGGTGAAGTCGCTCGCTTTGTACGCCAGCGTCCCGGGTTCAATCCCAGTGATTGACTAAACATTTTATTTTCGGTTGAAATTTTCTTTTATTGGGTTTTATTTTATTGGGTTAATAAAACAATTTAACTTTAAGTAGACGTAAAATAAATTTAACGAATTATTGAGCCTATATTATATAAAGGGTCCGCCATCTAACGTTTTTTTTTCAACTAGTGCTTATTTCGTAACACTTAGCACATGTCTGATTTGACAGATAATTGGTTTTATCCTTCCGCTGAACGAATATGGTTCCGTATACACTTGAACAACGCTGGGAAATGTTGCGACATTACTTTGAAAATCATGGTAATGTTGCAGAATTTGTGCGAAAATTGCGTACGGATTTTGGGAGAACAGAAGCACCATCAGCTCCGTATGTTCGTAATCTTGTGAAAAAAGTGAAAGAAACTGGCATCCTCATCGATAAACCAAAGCGTGAAAAGCCAAAAACAGTGCGTTCACCCGAGAATATTGCTGCTGTGGCAGAAAGTGTGCATGAAGCGGCATCAAGATCAATTCACCGTCGTTTTCAACAATTGAACATTTGGGAGACATCATTGAGACGAATTTTGCATACGACCTCGGTATGAGGCCATACAAAGTCCAATTGGTTCAGGAGTTGAAGCCAACTGACCATCCAATGCGTTTTCGCTTCGCTGAGTGGGCCTGCGATCGACTTACAGAAGATGCCGATTTTGCCAAAAAAAATCTTTTCAGATGAAGCTCATTTTGATCTTGGCGGGTATGTAAACAAGCAAAATTGTCGCATTTGGGGCACAGAAAACCCGCACGCATACAAAAGCCGATGCACCCAAAACGAGTCACTGTTTGGAGCGGATTTTGGTCCAGAGGCATAATTGGGCCATTTTATTCGAAAATGAGCGGGGAGTGGCCGTTACAGTCAATGGCCATCGTTATCGGGCCATGTTGAACGAATTTTTGTTCACAAAAATTGAAGAGGAGGATATTGGCAACATTTGGTTTCAACAGGACGGCGCTACGTGCCACACAGCCGAAGCTACACTCGATGTTTTGCGCCCTGTTTTTGAAGATCGCATTATCAGCCGCAGAGCTGATGTCGTTTGGCCACCTCGGAGCTGCGATTTGACACCGTTGGACTATTATTTGTGGGGTGCCCTCAAAGATAAGTGTTACGCCGACAAGCCAGAGATAATTGACGCTTTAAAGGACAATATTCGTGAAGCCATTGGTGAAATACAGCTGCACACAATTGATAATGTGCTTAAAAATTAGATCGTGTTGGCTACTGCATGGACAGCCGAGGCAGCCATTTGAATGAAATTATTTTCCATTATTAACCGGAAGGATTGTACATTCAAATAAAAAAAGAAATTTGAGAAAATATTCAGTAGTTTTTTTTTTTGCATTTTTGCACAAAAAAGAAATGTTATTTGGCGGACCCTTTACATAAAAACTCCTTTTTGATTCATTTACAAATTGCTAAGGTTTTGACTTATTACTTTAACAGTGTAATCCTAGGGAAAATAATCGATTGTGTTCTTAGGGGATCTAAAGAAAATTGGTGAATAGATTTATATTGTTTCTCTAAATTGTAATCTGTGTTAAGGTTATTTATGAATTATAAAGGTTGTAATTATAATTAACGAACGTATTTAATAAAGAAAAAAATATTTGATGAAGTTAAAAATAAGTATCTCGTTTTGCTGTTCAGTCGCAAAAGTTATTAGTGATCGCGATATCTAGAACTTGTCGGAGTTGGGTGAATCGCGTGGCGCCCAATCAAAATTTATTTAACATTATATCATACACGGCCCCCTTCATTGAGTTAGCCAACCACAGCTCCGATACGCGAGCGGAATTTGGCGCGTAACACATGCTCGCATTGAGCCGCACATCATAGGGCTACAAGTTCGACATGCAGCCATCACACCATTGCCTCTCTTGTTTTGAAGCGAAAAAAATATGAACAAAGCCGAAGCAGGCATTGCATACATTCAGCATATAAAATACTGAAAAAAATTGACGCCCTTTTTTCAACTACCATATATAACTACTATATATGTAAATATAAATACAAATTTAACATGCCATAGCGCCTTCTTTCATAATTTTTTGACGTTTTAACAGGTAGGCTGTGAAACATGGCACTCAGCGTGATATACAAAATATAATTTTTTTAAGGTTATTATTTTTTTTTAAGGAACTCCTCCCAGAATCAAAAGTTATCTGCTATACATACTCATTTTATTATAATGGACACCTTAACATTCCGTATTTATATCAATTTCGAAACAGTTTAACTTTTAACTAACTCTTTAACTCTTAACTCGCTAACTCTTTAGTAAAATTCCTGGACGGTTAGCATTCGATTAAAAACACTTAAAACATTTCATTGAAATTTACATATGTATGTTCTATATGACGAACGCTGCATTTGGATTGAGAAATAACATGTGAGAAAAAATGCTCATCGGAAACAATCGTATGTAATTTCATTTTTTCAAACAAATTAGTTCCATAAAACATAAAGTGTTTAGTGACTTCTCTATTATCTGGGAAGTCAAACCTATTAAACTGAATTTAATTAAAAGATGATATATTTTGGTTTGACAAGGTGGTTCAAATAAATCTTGAAAGTGGCTTAATATTAGCACTAATTTCCCCCGTTTTCATCACTGTTTTCCCCGCCATTCCGTTTTAGTTGAAAAACGGGAAAACTCCCGCCCCCTCGCAGATTTGTGCCCAAGGCTCCCAGAGATTTAGATACTTAAAACAAATTGTAAAGTCTTATGGTTTTATTTATAAATTTTACTTAATAGGTATTGAAGGCTACAATGAGAGACAATTCAATAAAAACTAAACTGCCATAAAGAATCACCATGGAAACTTTGTATACCCAATAGAATTGTTTTTTTTAAGTTTTCGACTTTGTGGGTAAAATAAATTTTATTTATTTTGGAATTATTGGAATATTAGGAAATGAAATATTGGCAATTTATTTATTTTTATTTCTTCGTTTATACGAACCATTAAGTTCATAAATTAGTTTCTAATTATTTCATTTGTGCAATTATTGATTGTCTAACTCAGAGTGGGTTCACAATATTTACGCGCAATATTCGTACATACTCATATTTGTGTTCACGCTATATTTAAAAAAGTATCAAATTACAAAACTAGGCTGACTTCGTAAGCGCATTTATGTAAAGCATCACTGATTTTTTTTCTTTGAATTGGCGCTTAGTTGATTCACCAAAGTTGCGCAACTGGATTGTTATTTTAAAGCACGCTTAAGTTGCGCAGTTTTGGTGAATCTACTTAGCACCAGTTCAAAGAAAAAATCACTGATGCCTTGAATAAATGCGTTTACGAAGTCAGCCTTATTTAACAGAATCATTCCTCAAAAGTACTTTTTCTCTAAGTTTATTAAGCCAATTTCCCCTTGAACTTCACTTTTTTAATGTTATCTGCATTGCAAACAAGGTAAGTTCTGACAAATTATTTTCATCCTTGTAGTCTTAAGGCCATTTTGAGTTTTTCTTCCTTTAAAATTAATTCAGAAAGATTATGACATTATATTGAGAAAAATCCAAGTACCCTTATATTTTGCAAATCATTATTTGATACATGTAAATTTTTATATTGTTTGGTTGAGGATGTTATTAGTTCTTGTTGATTTTCGTGAATAGGTGTGGCCTCCGGTAAAATAATTGGTGGTCTACTTAAATCCACCGGAAGTGAAGCATGATATTCTGTTCTTTGAAAATGCTAAGTAAAAAATCATTTGTCATTAAAAATCATCTATAAAAAATCTCCAAAATCAGATTACTTTGTGCTTTTAGAAAATTATTCTTTTAAAATATTATACTCACTAAGCCGGGCTTATTTGTGGAATCATATTCAAGTGGTTTCAATGCAAAAACAAAAGGCAGCGTACTGAGGACATAAATTAAAATAATAAACTCAAATAATATATAAATTTCCATTGCCCCTCAAAAGAAAGAAACAAAGAAACAAGTTATTAAGCCAGATGTATATTTAATTACAGTTCTTGCTGGGAGACTTTTTGTAAATGATTGTCGCATGCTCACGGAGGTATTTAAATAGAAGGTATTTGCTCAAATAACTCTTGTGGTAACAGATACTTAATCATATACACAGACTAACTTATAATGAATATGAATGAAAAAAAAAGTAAATTTTAGACAGGGGCGGCGTTTCTTTAAAGGCGATGAAATTGTAATTCAGGGACCTATTTTTATGTAAAGTGTCATACCGATTGAATTGATGATGGAAAGAAACACCTGTTTTTTTTCCTGTATTTTCGGTTTCATTAAATCTAATATTTTGATTATCGATCGTTATCAGATTTTAATAATGCAAAATTAAATCGAAAAATCAAATGTAAAATATCTTTGCCAGCCAAGTAGAAATATAATTAAATTTTTTACTCTTTACAATAAAAAAAATAAAAAAAAAATACTAAGGAATATAATTATATAAAAGAACTTCACCAGCGAGACACTTTTTTATTAAAATATCATATCAATTTTACTTTTTTACCCCTATACGGTTAATTAAAAATAAAATATTGGAATTTTTTAAATATTTTCAATTCGTTCAAGTGTAACAACGTTTGCTTTTTGTGACTGGTGGCTGGTGACTGGTGACCGATTTTAATATATATAAATAAATTAATAGATCTAAACAAATTAGTTATTTTTGAAGCTCAATTGTTTTTCAATATCAATCAAATTTTTTAAAATTAACATTTTAAAAAATGAGTTTCAAAGTCAAAACTTTTAATTTCAAATCGATTTTTGAAATTATTGATTTGATTGATAAAACTGATTGACTTTAGAATTTCCATTCCTTTGAATATATGCAAATGTTACTGACTATCCTTGGTGGCCTGGCATACTGGTTGAGGTGCGTCGCTTGTATACGATAGAACCCAGGTTCAAATCCCATCTGACATAGAATGTTTTTCAATTAAATTCATTTTTCTTTTCGCCCGTGTCTGCAGTAGGCCAGCCCGGGATCGCACTGGAAATTTCAAACCGATTTTTTTATTTGTGCCGGGGGTCAAAAGTGTTTCATTGGACATCAAAATGATTCCCTTAAAATTTTATTCAAATCAGACAACTAAAAACCACCGCTCAACGCAGTTAAAATTGACCACTTTGGTCAAAATTAAATTTTTTCCAATTTAAAACTCCAATTCGTGTCTCTTAGTAGCAAAACTTACTTCAAGAGCATTTTAAATTTATAGATAATAAAAGATTAAGACATTAGGAGGATTTTTTCTTAAAATGAGCAAAAAAATAAGAAACTTCTAAAATGTTCCATTGTTTGGTTTTTTTTATTTTTAATGAACAAACTATTTGAGATAGGTAAATGAAGTGTTCTACACTTTTTTTCTTGAATTTTAAACACATCTATCAATACAAAAACTTAAAAAAAAGTTAAAAGAATAATTAAAAATATTACATTAATTCAATAAGTCTGATTTTTTGTGTGATGGATGCTGAGAACGGTATGATTCGATCACTTGCAGAATATACTGCTTTGTCTTTTCATCACGAGTTAGAATCGAGTTGTACTCGGTCATCATTTGCACGCCCCTTTCTGCTGTATCATTTTCTGCATTTCAAAGTAATTGGCTTGTATTGATCCAACTTTCGCGGTGGAAGTGATAGATTTTCGACCATTTTTCTTTTAATTTCTATAGAAATATCAGGATCAACCGAACCAGTTCTTTATGTAAAATATTATCAAAAATATGCATATATCTCTAATTTTATCGAGGTGGCCTATTTCAAATTCGAATTGTTTTCGATAAATGAATATTTTTATTGAATATATTGCTTTCGCCATCCATCGTGCGT
The DNA here is from genome assembly GCA_914767935.1 of Coremacera marginata. Classification (NCBI taxonomy): domain Eukaryota; kingdom Metazoa; phylum Arthropoda; class Insecta; order Diptera; family Sciomyzidae; genus Coremacera; species Coremacera marginata. The sequence goes on along the minus strand of OU612044.1, from coordinate 71,211,445 downwards.
GCGATGTGGCGCCTGGTCGGTGGGCAGTAAATTTTGAGTTTTTCTCGCCTAAGAAAAGAAGACTGTGTGACCTTTGCAACTGTTGGCGGCAAAATCTTATAACGCTTTTTACAGTGTCAGTTGCGATTTTTTTCCGGACAATCTTATCTTTGCGGCCGTTTGCGTATTTTTTCGAATTAATTTTGCCATCGTCCCATGCTTTTTGGAACCTTTGGAACATTATCCCTGCGGGTCCTTTTGTTTGGCCAAACTTGACATCAAAAACATTTCTCAATATTATTTCATAAACGTGATGCCGACAGGCGAATTGCAAGAGCTCACGGCCTATCATTTTTTCAAGAAACTGACAGGCTCCATTCTTCCATCCAGTATTGGTGGAAGTTGTATCGAAACACAATCCTTGAATTTTGTCGAGAACACCCCATTCGCTTAAACTTTTATAAACGGTCTCCGCAATCGATTTTCCAGTACCACTTTCGCATATTGGAACGCCTAGCAATTTTTCAATGCCTTTGGTGGTAACAATTATTGGTAGTCGTTCCACTTTTTCGTAGCCCGTTAATGCCGGTAATAGTTTACCATCGAAATGCACTAATAAGCCTTTAATTTCTTGCAACTATAGCAAAATAAATAAAATACATACATAAATACATAGATATATCTTTTGACTGACCTTATTATAAATTTTCAGCTATGAAATAAAGAGAACCCAATGTTATGGATAAGCAAACTCGATTCACAAGCTTATATGAGTATTTACCAGATGTACTCATTTCACAGCTGAGTTTTTCAGCTGTTTTACTTACGTTTTTTTGAAAATCTGCCTTAGTTTTTCATGCGATTTCTTCTCGCCATTCAGCTCGATATTTTTGAATCGTTGTGCGACTTAGCAGCAATAGCACTAATTAGGTGCATGGCGAAATAATCTGATAATTTGCATTTGTCCAAAGCGGCAGCAATTCTTGGCGTTAGCAAGTTGATTGTTCGTACTCTTAATTTCTTCGCTGTGTTGTGCACAGTAGTATTTTGGATCTCATCATTGTCACTGAATTCATTTTCGCTCTCAGAGTCATTTCCGTCATTCAATTCGGACAAATGGAAGTCAGCACCATTGACTATTGTGATTTTTATATATTTAAGAACTATTTTTTAGAAATTACTTACTGGTTTGTTGAGATTGTTGTATTTCCTCATCGTGTCTTTGTTTGCGTTGTTGCTCCAATCCTAGGCGTTCCTTTTTCCTTTTTTCCCTAGCTGCTAATACTGCGTCGATACCAATCATACAACCTGGACGGCCCTTTTGTCTCTGCTTTAACAAAAATGTCTGGTCTTCTTCATATTGAAGCATTGTCAATGCGTTTCCATGGGCGATATCGAACAAATCATCAAGATCATCTACGAATTGTTTTTCCTTTTCCTGTTGCCTTGAAGTTTTTCTAGAAGAGTTCTTTCGTAAACTTTCCCACAGTGTATGTAAATCGACTAGTTTCTGAACGACTCGATCTGCTTTTTGTGTGGGTATCCGTGCTTTTTCCCAAAAAACCATTGCTTCTTTCACCGTCAAAATAGCACTTTCTCTTACACTAATAACTTCCTTGCGCGTGCGAATGTTGGAAAACAAAACTTTTAAAACTTGGCGCTTTGATGGCAATTTCGATCCTGTGATGTTGAATGTAACCGACCCAATCAAATATACATTCAAAAGGTGATCAGAACGAAGTGAAGGTTTCGTTAAATTAGACATTTTCACTATTTACACAAATTTTACACAAAAGAAAAGACACGTCGCCACCGTTAGGATTTGATTTGAAATGCTTTTGAATAGAGATGTCAATCAAAAACAATCGAAGTATGCAGTTTCTGTTACTTTTCAAATGCCATTTTCTAGTGATGAGAAAAACTGGCGAATACATGCGAGTACATATAAACAATCGATTGAATTTTATCATTTTTCATAGTTCATTTTTGTTGTTAATATTTCATATATAATTTGTTACTTTCTTTCATTAGATGCAAATATTTATTGAGTTTAACAAAAAAAAAATGTGAGTTACATGAAATGTCCAAGAAATGTTTTCCTTTAATTTGGGAAAATGACGCTTTTACTATATTTCTTATCCGATTTTGCTTTTTTATAGTTTTTTGCAAAGGAAATTATTTCTTTTATCGCTTAGGTATGTAATTGATATGGTTTAATTTATTTCAGTCTTATTTGTCTTTTGAATACCTATGGTGAGTTCTAATTGACATATTGGATACGCTTTATGGAATTTTCCCAACATTCCTGATTTTTTTCAAGAACAGGAATCAGCAAACATTTTAAAATCTCAAACGTCAAAACCGGTCCGGGGAGTGTATTGTGACGACATTAGTTTGACAGCATCGCGTACTATGTAAATTATGGACCGGTAAAGGTTTAGGATTAGTCGAGGAGCAAAGTCTTATATATTGATGCCATTAGATGTGTTTTAGGTTGAAGAAAAATAGTGTAGAATATTTAATTAGCCTATCTCAAATAGTTTGTTCATAAAAATAAAAAAAATTTAAGTTTTTAGAATTTTCCTATTTTTATGCTCTTACTATGAAAAAAACCTAATAATGACCACATTTTTCATTGAATTTTGCTCATTTTTGGCTAACGGCAAGGTTTTTATATCTTGTATCGATAAAAAATGCAGTTGAAATAAGTTTTCAAACTTAAAGGCACAAAAATTTAATTTTAATTTAAAAAAACCCAAATTTTGACCAAAATTGTAAATTTCAACTGCATTGAGCGGAGGTTTTTGGTTGTCCGATTTGAGTAAAATTTTAAGGGAATCTTATCTATATCCAATGGAACATTTTTGGCCCCCGGCACAAACGAAAACAAGAAATTTTTTTCTCCGGGCTACTCTAGTCTGCAGACAACGGCAAGGCTCACACAGCTTCCATGCAAAGCTTCTTGAGAACATAAGTCGTTCAGAGTCGGCATAAAGCTTATAGGTCCAGCTCTCGATCATTTGTATTCAAACATTTCACAACACGCACAACACAATTGATCATTAGAAGCTCGGTAAAAGTCCTTTCAAGGACTGAAATGACCATTTCTATTATTGTTTATTATATAACTATCCTTAAAAAATTATTTATCGTTTGCAAACATTAATATATATTACATAGCAAAATATATATTGCACGGCAAAATGTATTTGAAGAGCACTCGTTAAATATGACAAATATTCAGCACATTTCCTGAATGATTAAGAACTTTTTCGAACACAAGTATTGTATGTCTCAAAGTATATGTGTAAAAAAAATCACACTGATGAAAAAATCTCTTAAAATAAAGTGCGGTTTATTGTTTTAAGCTTTTAATACATTTTTATTAACAAATTTTGTGCTCCCATACAAAATCTAAAAAGTTTTTGCTAATCGTTTTTACTGTTTCTTATTTTAGAATAAAAACAAAAAATTTTTTTTCCAAAAGGCTCGAACCTACAACGTTAAGAATATTAGCAAAACTGTATTTCACGCTGTACCAACAAAGCAATTATTTCTCATGAACAAATTGCTTATATGTAAAAAAAACAAAAATTATATTTTTGAAAAACTTGACAAGGCATTATGTTTTGTGAATGAATTATGTTTTGTGCGGTGACTTTAATCTGAATATTCTTGTTAATGATAATTCTTGCATAAACTTAATCAACAATTTGGCGCAAGTGGGTCTCAATATAGTTAATTTGATTTCTCCAACTCGGTTTGCCAACAATGCCTGCCCAAGTTTACTAGATTTATTTATTGTTTCCGATTTATCATCACTTTTACTGTTTGACCAATTATCATTTGTTTCAGATCACGATCTAATTTTTTGTACATTGGACATGGATCTATCTTCTGTTGCCACTGATACCACTTTTTCCTTTCGCAACTTCAAATCTATTGATTATGCATCACTGTATGTTGACTTGTCTCTAATAAACTGGACGGATTGTTGGTTCTTTTCCTCGGTTGACGAAAAATTAAATTTCTTTGTTAGCAAAATATCTGAACTTTTTGATAATCATGTTCCCCTTTGTACTCGCCAAATCACCAATGCATCTTGCCCCTGGTTCACGTCTTCTGTGAAAATTGCCCTAAAAAAGAGAAGCAAAACCTACAGCAGGTGGAAGCGCAATCCAACTATGCTGAACTGGGAGGACCACAAACTTGCTAGAAATCAAGCTACCTCAGCCGTTAGATCGTCAAAAAAAAGATTCTTTTTGTCTAAATTAGATCCCTCTTTATCATCTAAACAGCTATGGAATAATTTAAAACGCATTGGGATTTCTAAAAAAAATAACGAACCTTGCCAAATTGATCCTAGTGTACTTAACGATTACTTCGTTTCGAGCTCGGGCTCTGCTGAATCTCCAGAATCAATTCATTCAAATATATCTGCTTCGAATTTTTCCACTCAGTTTAATTTTAACGCTGTTTGTGAATTGGATGTCGCACGCTGTGTGTCTAAAATTAAGTCGAATGCTTCCGGTGATGATGGAATATCCATTAAGTTCATTAAAATCATATTGCCTTATGTTATCAGTCCGCTTGTGCACATAATTAATCATAGCTTCACAACCTCGTGTTACCCTGTAAAATGGAAGGCTGCAACTATTATACCAATTGCAAAAAAATCGAATCCCATCGAACCCGCTGACTTTCGGCCTATAAGTTTGTTATCCTCAATTTCAAAAGCTTGTGAGTCTTTAATGGCGCAGCAGATCTCTAATCACATTAATACACTCAGCCTAATGTCAAATCTTCAGTCTGGTTTTCGTCCAGGGCATAGCTGTTCCACTGCTATTGTCAAAATCTTGGATGATATTAGAATACCTTTCGATAAAGGGCACGTGACCTTACTATGCTTACTAGACTTTTCTAAAGCGTTTGACACCGTGAACCATGATATACTGTGCAAGAAACTCAAGGCAAACTTTGGATTTTCTGACACATCAGTTCGTTTCATAAAAAGTTATTTAGGCGGAAGAACACAGCGCGTAAAAGTGGGTAACAACTTCTCAACGTATAAAAACACGTCCAATGGAGTTCCCCAAGGCTCAGTACTTGGCCCATTACTTTTTACAATGTTCATTAATGACATCTTCAACAAGTGCAATAATGTCACAATGCATGCATACGCTGATGATCTACAGCTGTATTTGTCCAGACCTGTAGGACTAATCGAAGATTTATGTGTAAGAATAAATGAAGATTTGAATATGATAGCAGCATGGGCTAAAGACAACATGCTTAAGCTAAACCCTCAAAAATCGTACGTCCTGCCGATCTGTAAAACTCCCCTCTCTAATCTCGATCTTCCCTCTATTCTCCTCAACGATGTCGAACTGAAAGCTGTTAGTAAGGCTTCCAATCTTGGTTTTTATATAAATACTTCCCTGTCCAGTGAGGACCATATAAACTCTTGTGTGAGTAAAGTCTACTATTTATTGAGAAATCTGAGAATGACTGCAGCATTTGTTCCCATCGAAACCAGACGAAAACTAGTCGTGCAACTGCTATTGCCAATTATTACGTACTCTGAAGTCGTCTATAGCAATCTGGATTCACGGTCATCTCACAAGTTGCTTGTTGCTCTGAATAATGCTGCCCGTTATGTCTATGGCATAAAAAAGTTTGACCATATATCATTCTACCGCAACAAATTACTTGGTCGTTGCCTATTTCGCTACCTTGAAGCGCGAAATTGTCTATTCCTGCATAAGATTATATACTCGCGTTGTCCACTTTACCTCTTTGAAAAACTTAAGTTCTGTAGGTCTAGCAGAGGTATGAATTTCTTGATTCCGAGCTTCTTTTACAAAAACTCTAGCAGACTGTTTTTCGTCAGTGCAATCAGATTGTGGAATTCTTTGCCTAATCACATTAAGATTGTTTCCAACTATAGAGCCTTCAAGCATTTAATTTTTAACTACTTTTCTTAACTCTTATCTATCCTCGTTTTCTTTTTCTTGCTTCTCCCTTTTAAGATCTTTCGAAGTTGCAATTAATTTGCCATTATCTTTAAATTATGACCTTGTCACTTTCTTGTTAAAATTGTTGATTTTTACTTATAAAATTTATGAACTCATTTTTATTTCTAAATTTTAAATTTTACAATTACTTGTTTTTTCTAATTTAATATTAATTTTCATTTTGATTTTCATTTTATTATTAATTTTAATTTTGATTTTAATTTTAAATATTTAGTTTTAAGCTTATTAGTTGTTATTTACTTGAATCTGCGGCATGCAAAAGAATTCTATTCTAATATGCTTACATATGTGCTCAATAAATACAAATACAAATACAAATACATTAATTTTTTTTTTTAATTTTTTTTTTACATACATTTTTTGCTTAATCCTCAAATAATCTTTAATTTTTATTGCAGTGTACTTATAGTACCTACTGCATTTTACCCATTGACCCACTGCAGCATGTTTAGTCTTTCATAAATTTAAAAAAAAATATTGTAAACAAAACCATGCACAAGCAAGCGTTGACATATTGTAACACTTTATACGCTAGAAACTGAAACCATGATTAATAGATAAAACGCAATATTGCGTTAGGTCGGTCGTGTGTTGACAACTAGACTAGAAACAACGAGTTGTTATGAAGCAACACTAAATTCGACTTAATACTTTGCGTCGATCTCATACCGAAAAAATAAAAAGTACCCCTACTAAAGTACGATTAGAGCAATAAGTAGAGAAATTTTCTACTAGCTTGTGCTTTTGACATTCTATGGCAATGCAGGGTTGCATTTTCGTTGAGAAATACTAATGTATGGGTCCTCTTATATTCCGATGGAAGACTAAGATTTTCATAGGATTATTGTGGGAACTTTTAATTGATGTGACTTTTTTTTAAATTGATAAAATTTTTAAATTAACACGATGTTAAAGTAATATAATAACGATTTTTGATGAATTAAATATATATTAATATTATTTAAATATATATCTTATTAAGATTGATGCATCTTTTAGTATATTATATACAATATAATAAGGGTATTCATGCAAAGTGGCAAACTTATATATTGGGCAATTATTTCTTTTTAATGAGGTAGTGTGCAGGCACAGGCTCTTAAATTAATTGAGCATTTGCAACATTTATGTCAGCTGTTAGGCAAAATGTTCACAAGCATTAAACAACCTTTAGCAGGCCCAGTAAAGCGAAAAAATTAAATTAAATTAAAAATTTAATAAATTTTTACCATATCGAATTATTTGCCTTCTGATTAAAAACAACTTCACAAAATTAAATCATCTGATTGCTGGTATAATTTTGCCAAATCGATTGCTCTCCTTAATCGTAGAGTAAATATATTTGGAGTAAATATATTAGAGTAAATATATAAATTATAAATTTATACCATTTATAATGCCCTTTTGCATGAATATCCTTAATATAAGTTGTGAAGACACATATTTTAAGTAATATATGCTTTCCAAAACTGAATTATTTTTGTTATATTTGAAGGCAGGAAGCTAGTTTATTTAGAGTAATATCGTAACTTTTTATATTTAATGTATATGCTTTTTTATTTAAAAGTCATATTTTTTTAAGTTTCTCCTTTTTAAAAACTATCGAATATTTTAGTTATTTTTTAATATTATTATATTAACAATATTATATTAATATATTACTTACTTACTTACTTAGGTGGTCGTAACAATCCGTGTCCGGGTTTCAACCGACCTCATCAGCTCTCGCCAGGCGCCTCTGCTTTGCGCGCGCCTTCTCCAATTGGATACACCAAGTGCGGTTAGGGCTTCCTCAGCCTGGTCCATCCATCGGAGGCATGGTCTCCCTCATCGCCGTTGACCAGCAACCCTCGCCTCGAGCACCTTTTTCGCTGGAGCTTCGTCGTCCATACGAGGGACATGACCCAGCCAGCGTAGTCGCTGCACAGTTATACGCCGAACTACGTCAATGTCATCGTAGAGCTCATACAGCTCGTGGTTTATTCGGATGCGATAGTCATCGCCGACTCGAACAGGACCGAAGATTTTGCGAAGAACTTTTCTTTCGAACACCCCCAGAGCGGCAGCGTCAGTTTGCGAAACTACCCATGCCTCAGCGCCATAAAGCAGCACAGGTAGAACGAGCGTCTTGTAGAGTGTTAGTTTTGTCGATCGAGAGAGGGCTCTGGAACTTAGTTGCTTACTGAGCCCGTAGTAGCACCTATTAGCAATTATTGTTCTTCGCTTTATCTTCAGGCTGATTTCGTTTTTGGTATTAATGGCGGTGCCAAGGTAAACGAACTCCTTGACTACTTCAAAGTTATAGCTGCCGGATGAAACGTGGGAGTCTAAACGCCGAGCTCCCTTGTTTGTAGACAGCATATATTTTGTTTTGCCTTCATTTATCGTCAAACCCACTTTGGCTGATTCCTTTTCGATAGCGGCGAAAGCAGCGGTAACATCTCTCTTGGTTCTGCCGACAATATCAATATCATCAGCGTACGCAAGGAGCCATTACGATGCACACCGGCCTTTCGTACGATCCCCTCCATGATGATGTTAAAGAGATCGCAAGACAGTGGATCGCCTTGCCTGAAACCTCTTTCGGTATTGAAGGTTTCGGAGAGGTCATTTCCTACCTTGACGGAGCTGCGTGTGTTGCTCAACGTCATTCTGCAAAGTCTTATCAACTTTGCAGGTATACCGAACTCAGACATTGTTGCGTATAGGCAATCCCTTCTAGGGCTATCGAACGCAGCTTTAAAATCGACAAAGAGATGGTGTGTGTCAATTTGATTTTCGTGGGTTTTCTCCAGGATTTGTCGTAGCGTGAAAATTTGGTCTATGGTGGACTTACCAGGTCGAAAGCCACACTGATAAGGTCCAATCAGTGTTTTTGTAATCGGCTTTAATCTTTCACATAGTACACTTGAGAGAACCTTATATGCGATGGAAATAAGACTGATACCTCTATAACTTGCGCAGATTGTTGGGTCTCCTTTCTTAAGTATAGGGCACAGTACGCTGAGGTTCCAATCGTCGGGCATGCTTTCTTCTAGCCATATTTTGCTGATGAGCTGATGCATGCGCCTTATCAATTCATCGCCGCCGGTTTTAAACAGTTCAGCTGACAGGCCGTCAGCACCCGCTGCTTTGTTGTTTTTGAATCGTTGGATAGCAACTCGAACCTCTTCATGGCTAGGTGGTGGTACTTCCACTCCGTCATTGTTGATTGGTAGCTCTGAACTGCGCTCTCCATGGGCGGCATTGGTGGAATCGTCGCCAGGAAGAAAATTGGAGAAGTGCCGTCTCCACAATCTCAGCACACACTGCGTATCCGTATTCAGATCTCCATTTTCGTCTCTACAAGTGGATTAATATATTAATAATATTAATTACTATATATTTATATTAATAATTTTAAATATTTTATTTAGAATATATAAATTACAGAAAGAATAATAATGTGCTTTCAGAAAAAAAACTAATAAAAAAGAAAAAAAGATAAAACAATATGTATATTTTATACACCACCACTGCCTTGCCGTTACCTAAGACCACTCAAAGTGGCCTGAGCCAACGGGACATGCAAATAAATAATGAGTGAAAACACAACCAACAGAAAGCTTTCACTCAACCCGAATAAGAAAGCTCCAGCTAAGCTGTATAAAAGGCAGTCACCACAGTCAAGTCGGGGAGTCTGTAAATAATCACCAAAGAGAGTAATCAATAATTATATCGGCAATACACATCAGTGAAGCAATCAGTCTAGCTTCAACATTTTGACCAAACAGTAGAAAGACAAGTATAAATAAGGAAATCAGGTAGGTTCCACTCCTTTTCTCATGCGCCCTCGTTTCCTTTGGCTCACATACTGGCAGATGTAGTACACTCCAGTGATTGCCACCCCTCTCTTCAAGACCCCACAAGTTCTATTCTTGCAACCTCGTTTTCCTTGGCTCACTTGCTGGCAGATGTAGTACACTCCAGTGATTGCCACCTCTCTCATCAAGGCCCTACAAGTTATTCTCTTGCGCTCTCGTTTTCGTTGGCTCATTTGCTGACAGATGTAGTACACTCCAGTGTTTGCCACCCCTCCCTTCAAGACTCTACAAGTTCTACTCATGCGCTCTCGTTTCATTGGCTCACTTGCTGGCAGATGTAGTACACTCCAGCGACTACCACCTTCCTTCCTCTATCGAGTGATATCTCTTATCCGAGGCATTCCTAGTTCTCCCTTTTTAGCACTTTTATGATCCAGCTCACCGAATTACGACAAGGAACATAACCCCAGAACTGAGCACATAACAGAGTATAACAAGGCATAAATACAACAGAAATGTGTAAAGACAAGGAAAAAAATAGATTTAAAGAACAAATTATATATCAAATAATTGAATTAAAAAACAAAAGGAAAAAAATAATAAACATAATAAAGTTTAATAAACCCCTAAAAATTTCTTGTATTCAACCCTGGACAACCGCTGAACATACCCCGGCAAAGTTTTCGTAACGTCCAGAGGTATGTTACAAGTGGCGCCAGAGCAGGGACTCCACTAAAGGCGGAAACCTTAAATAAAAAAAATACTAAAATAAAATCTTTTTTTACAACAATCTGAATCATATAGAAAGCAACATGTTTAAAACATCTTTGGTCTATACCCTCCGAAAGGAAGATCTTCTTAGCTACACCAAAGAATTTCAACTAGAGGATGGGGGTACTGTCAACACCCTGAGAAAACGATTTGTAACTTTCATCAACGAAGGTGACCACAAAGAGGAAGTGATCAACCGTCTTCGGGACCTAGAGAACAAACATCCAAGAACTGTTTCTCCAGCCCCACTAGGGACACCAGATCGAGCTGTAAACGATGGCAGTAGGTTGTATACTACGGCCCCGGACACCAACCATGTCAATCTCCGAAAGGACATCTTACTCAGTACCCAGAACGTCAGATACAGTCCAAGCAACCAACAACCCAGCGCTTACCCCTAAAACAGCTAATGGCCAAATAAGAAAGTGGGTCATTCAATATGAAGATATCACGAATCCTATTGAAGTCATTGATCGGGCGAAAGAGTTAGTGGAAGCAAATAATTTAAATATTGACTTCCTACCCAGAGCGATACCGGAGCAAACAACAGTGGACTGATTGGACCCAGTTCAAGAATGATTTCTTAAAGTTCTTCTTGCCTCCTCATTATTAAGAAAGCTTGGAGGATGACATAAGACAACGCATGCAAAAACCTGATGCGACACTCAGGATACTCGAATACGCAACAAGTGTAGCGAATCTTCCAAATTATGCGACAGGAGTATCAGCTACATAGCCGAAGGAAAGATTTTAAAAGCCTGATTGAACTAATTTAATTTCCTTGGCAGGAGACCTTGAATGCCTGCATGCCAGCCAACCAATGAACAGAAACAACTCCTTCCCATAAAAAGAACAACGACACCAGGTAGCGATTCTAGAAACACAATTTAATCCTCAAGTATGCCAGAGATGTGATCAAGAAGGACACTGGAAGAACAGCTGTAGAAATGCAAAAATTTACTTTTGCTGGGCGTGTGGTCGTTGGGACACGAGGACAACGGAATGCTGTTGGAAAACTCGGGAAACCCCAAGCATTCTCACCAAGAACGGGGATTGGTGGGATGGACAGCACCCTTGCGCCATACCCAACAAACCCACTAAAAATCTATAACAATAGAATAGCAGTCACCGTTGTCTTTGAAGGTCAACTTTTGGATGCAACGGTCGACACAGGGGCCACCAGAGTTTCTTAAGCAAATATGCGGCAGACCATCTAAGAAACTCAACAAACATAAAATCCACTGAAGTGAAAATTCGACTCTCTAACGGGGAGACAACTGAAGCAAAGGCTTGTCACAACTACTTATTTTGCCAGAAGCAATAGATAATTTAATTTTAGAACTCGAGTTTCTGACACGAATATGAACAACGCTCAACGTGGGTGAATATGAAATTAATCTAGATAATACTAGAAACCAGATACTCGAAGATACTTCCACATGTACAGTCATTCGTGGTGAAAAGATACCCTTGCCTCTGAGTGCAGACACCACTGTAAAATCCACGCGATCTACTGGCAACCATATTTTATCCGCCGGAGAGGCCTCATTAGAACAAGTTACAGATTATCAAGGAGGGGACCCCACCCACTCCAGAGCTTTGGCAAACACAAATTCTGCTTCCCAAGACCAGATGAACCAGATTTTCATTCAGGATTTCCTGACAGAAGAACACAATTTTTTTTTTAAATTTGTGCAGCGTATTTAATAATATTGCACACAAGATTTACATGCGACATGACCAGCCAATCAAACAAAGATACTTTCCCAAAAATCCAGCAATTCAGAAGATAATTAAGGACGAAGTCAAGGAACTTTTAAGACAAGAATGTATAGAACCATCTCAGAGTCCCTACAACGCACCCATAGGGTAGGTAGAGGCGGCAGCCGGTGTATATGAAATACATACACCAGCTCTCTTAGACCAGATAGGTCCATTGTGATACCGCTGCAACAGCGCACCCATCGTTCTCGTCAAAAAAAAACTGGGGCCTGGCGGCTGTGTGTCAACTACCGCCAACTAAATGCCAGATCCATGCAAGACGCTTATCCGCTAGATACACCATATCCTTAACCGTCTACGGGACGCCAGATACATAAGTTGCTTGCACCTAAAAAAATGGCTATTGGCAAATTCCAGTAGAAGAAAGCAGTACACCCTATACGACGTTTATAGTACCAGGGAGAGGACTATTCCAATTGAAAGTGAAGCATTTTGGGCTGCATTCCACAGCCGCAAAATTTCGGCGTGCCTTGGACCAGGTCATAGGCCCAGAAAATCCTTGAAGACGAAAAAATTTAAGTTTTTCCAGAAATACATAAAATACCTCGGACACATGGTAAGTCACAGGGGTATTCACACAGGCCCTTATAAAATGATGGCAAGAAAAGATTTGCCTCCTCCAACTAATTTACGCGAAGTACGACGAAGTTTGGGAATCGCATCGGGGTACAGGAGGTTTGTTCCAGAGTTTTCAAAGGTCGTGTTGCCTTTGACGTCACTACTGAAAAAGGTAAGCGATGAAAGTGGGGGGCCGAACAACAGGAGGCATTTGACCTACTCAAAACACGCTTAACAGAAGCCCCCGTACTCACTTGTCCAGACTTTACCAAAAAATGTTCAATGCAAACAGACGAAAGTGACTATGGAATAGTTGCCGTTCGCACACAGGAAATTGAGAATCAGAAACGGGTCATAGCCTTCGCCAGTGGACACCTCAACCCAGCTGAACGAAACTATACACCGACGGAAAAGGAGTGTCTTGCCATTGTTTGGGGAATAAGAAAAATGAGACAATACCTCGAGGGATACGAATTCACTGTTATCACCGATCATCTGTCCCTCAAGGGGATAAACTCCATAGAGAGCCCCTCAGGAAGGATTGCCAGGTGGGCCCTAGAACTACAAGAGTTTAACTTCAACGTTCAGTACCGGAAAGGAAAGCTGAATGTTATAGCAGATGCCCTTCTTGACAGCGGTAGGCAACCCACCGGAAAATACTCCCTGATGATTCTACTGGGCAGATCTGCCTATGGTTGGAAAGAAGTCAATCAAAAATAAGAGAAAATCCGACAAAATTCTCCGACTATTTCATAGACGACGAGATTCTAAGTGACGAAGATAGAACGCCCTGGAAATTGTGCATTCCGACACATCAAAGAAAGCGAGTCCTCCAAAAAAATCCATAAGGAATAAGGAAAACCATCGGTCATTTGGCAAACCGTTACTATTGGAACGGAAAGTTCAGGGACGTGAGCAAATACAGCTCCGCATGTATTATGTATTATGTATTATAAAACATGTCAAAAGTATAAATCAAATTAACAAGCACCCGCCGGGCAGATGTTTTCCCAAGTACCAGAAGAACGCTGAAGTCCAATTTGTAAAATGTGGTAAAATGTGGTATATTTTGACAAGTTCTCGAAGTGGATGGAACTGGTCTCCCTGCGGAAACCTATCACGGAGACCCTGAAATTAGAATTCCGTGAACGCATCCTCAGCCGAATTTGAGTACCTAAGACAATGGTGACAGATAATGGGGTACAGCTTACCAGCAAGATATTTAAAATTTTCCTCAAAGAGTTAGGGGTAAGGCAGCAATTCACCGCCCCATATACCCCTCAAGAAAACCCAACGGAACGAGCAAACCGCACTGTAAAAACTATGATGGCTCAGTACACGCAAAGTGAACAACGCAACTGGGATGAGTTCCTCTCACAGTTCACGCTGGCACTCAACTCAGGTGTCCAAGAATCAACCGCATATAGCCTCACCCAAGATCAAGAACCCAGATTGCCCAAAAACACTGTTCTATGAATGTACAATAGGGACCGGAGGCGAGTCACACGCTCCGAAGGAAAAAGAGACCCTCCTACAAGAGATTTTCAAAATAGTCCGACAGAACCTAGAACGAGCGGCATGGGATCAAGCTCGCCATTATAATCCGAGGAGGCGTATATGGCAACCAAAAATCGGAGAAATGATCCTTATCTAACAACATCACCTGTCAAAGGACATCAATAATTTTACCACAAAACTAGCACCGAAATACGATGGGCCTTACAAAGTCATTGAATTCACATCCCCAGTTATTGTCAAGGTAAAATTAATTTTTCAGTCACGACCAAAACTAGCAGACCCAATAAACATTAATTTTCTTTTAATCCCTCTACACTCAGCAGCACCGGTATTATTACAGGCGCGCTGCAACACTTATTCCTCCATACATTATATAAAAAAAACAATTAACTTACATGGAATTGAACTAATAGGAAGAAAAAAAAATTAGTTCAATAAAAAAATTTAAGAAATATAATTGAATTTCAAAAAAAGTAATTAATATATATATATATATATATATATAAAACAAAAAAATATAACAAAGAAGGAGTTATAAAAGACTAGTAAATGTCAACGAGAAAAGCAAAAAAACATGTTTTTTATAAAAACAAAACATATGTTTATTGTATAACAATAAAAAAAAACAATAAGGTTATATTTGTCTAGAAACCAACGCAACTAAGAACGACATGTGACTCTGAAGTGGCACTTGATACGAACAACATCGCGCTAAGCGATTAGAAACCAAATAGGGGGAAAAAAGAAGAGAATAATAATAAATGTATATACGTAAATAGTTAAAAGCCCATGTCCTCCAGAGCGGCACGTAATTCAGTGAAAAAGAAAAAAAAAACATGTTTTCTATAAAAACAAAACATAGGTTTATTGTATAACAATAAAAAAAAAACAATAAGGTATATTTGTCTAGAAACCAACGCAACTAAGAACGACATGTGACCCTGACGTGGCACTTGATACGAACAACATCGCGCGAAGCGATTAGAAACCAAATAGGAGAAAAGAAGAAGAGAATAATACTAAATGTATATACGTAAATAGTTAATAGCCCATGTCCTCCAGAGCGGCACGTAATTCAGTGCGCAGCTCTCAACCGATCCACAACGTAGTCTAAAAAAAAAAGTGTTAAAATTGATAAGAATAAAAAAAAGAAAAAATAAGAAAACCAACTTTTAAGGTCGGCGATACATTGAGAGGAGAGTAAAAAAGAGTGATATTCAGGTGATAGTTTTTATAAGAAGAAATTTGTTTAGAGTTTTAAAAGTTTCAATTTTAGTAAAATATACATTTATGTTTAAAAACAGATATTTTGTCTATTTTTAAACTAAGATGGCGCTGGCTACCACTATTGCTGCAAAAGAACTTTTTTCGCACTGCGGGCATTCTGCTGGCTCCTAGGTTGACCCAAAAAAAAATTTTTTTAATTTTAAAACGTAATGAAAATATCTTCTATCTGAATACATCTGATTTTTAAAACAAAATATTTTTTAGACATAAATGTATAGTTTACCAAATTTGAAAATTTTAAAACTCTAAGCAAATTTTTTCTAATAAAGCCATCACCTCAATATCACTCTTTTTTACTCTCCTCTAAATGTATCGCTGGCCATAAAAAAAAAATAATATCCACATATATACAGGGTGTCCCGCAATTGAGTGCAACTATTAACGGAGCTGAAAGGTTATGTCGAGCTGAGCAAGAAATCGTATGGGAGGGGGGTCTATTTTCACATTCTTAGGAGCTACAGTGTTAATTAATATTTCACGACTTTGATTCACGTTATTGTTTCTAGCAGAAAAACTAACATACATAAAACATTATTTTAATACCTTATTTTAAAGGCAATAAAATTACATTTCTAACGCCATATCAACAAACCCCTCTAACTTAACCGTTACCGAGCTGTGCTCGTGAGAAGATGATTGATACCAAATTTCAATTTTGAGTGCAAATTTCTCAGAATTTCGCGTAATAAATGAAATTTTTTATAATTTATTCAATTTCCTTTTCAATGACACCAAAAACATAAACATATCTTAAAAAATAAAAAAAGTTGGCTGTACTAAAAAAATTATACTTATTAGAAAACGATGATATTATCTACTGCATAACTAATTGTAATGTCATTATTAATCATATTTATCATGGGCGAATTCTAGGCATCGGTAGAACAATATCGAACCAAACCATTTCTAACGCCATATCAACAAACCCCTCTAACTTAACCGTTACCGAGCTGTGCTCGTGAGAAGATGATTGAAACCAAATTTCAATTTTGAGTGCAAATTTCTCAGAATTTCGCGTAATAAATGAAATTTTTTATAATTTATTCAATTTCCTTTTCAATGACACCAAAAACATAAACATATCTTAAAAAATAAAAAAAGTTGGCTGTACTAAAAAAATTATACTTATTAGAAAACGATGATATTATCTACCTCATAACTAATTGTAATGTCATTATTAATCATATTTATCATGGGCGAATTCTAGGCATCGGTAGAACAATATCGAACCAAACTAAGGGAAATCTACGTCAACCAGAAACGCGCAGTGCTGCTGGTCGACATACAACCAGACCCAGATTGACCTCAGAAGAAAAAATTATTGAAAAAACAAGCAAATGAGCCCAGCCCGACAGCATGCAGAAGCTATGCAGACCACCCGTTAAGAAAGGAAAGCCACCGAAAATATGAACGAGAATGTCGCATATGAATCACCATGTCCGGACACGCTCCCCATTACATTGTCCAGCGATGACTACGAGGACGACGACAATAGCAATTTGTTCATTTTTCCATAAGGCCCAGGCGGAATCGCGGTTACGGAAAGGATTATGCCCACCTAGCCCCAGAGTATTGGCTTAATGACACCCTTATGGAATTTAAAATTTAAATTTAAATTGACTGCTTACTAGTTACCTGAATTAATGATGGAGCACCGAGTGAAAATCTTTAGTCCATTGTTTTTTCAACGCCTGGCAGCGACACAAACACGGAAGGAGATACACCGGGAGTCATTGCACTGCGCCAGTACGAGCGAGTTCAGACCTGGACCCATCGAATCAGCATCGTGGATAAAGACTGCGTGTTCATCCCAATAAATGAAAACCACCACTGGTTCCTGGCAGGCATCTGGTACGCAGCTATCAAAGGTCCTCGGTTCCGAGAAGATGGAGAACAACCACCGGAAATTGCACCAGAACTACCAAAAAAGGGTAGGAAAGGTGGTAAAAGTAGTAGTAGTAGCAACAGCTCCAGCAGCAACAGCACCTAAAGTAGTAGAAGTAGCTGCAGCTTCAGCAGCGACGACTCCGTAGACGAAGTCGACGACAGAGCTAGCGAAATCAACACACAAAATTATCTACCCGCGTTGATGATGTTGTATCAATCCTTGGGAGTGACTTCGACCATGAGACCGAGTGGCCCACATAGCTTCAGTCCAAGATAGCCAATGCCCAAACACCACGACGCTTTTAAAAACTTACCCGCTTCAAGGTCACCATTTCAGAAGTATCATACAGCGTCCAAATCTCCCGCATGGGGAAAGTTAGCGTACGCATCATTCCCAGTAATAAGGAGGGAGTGTAAAAACACATATTTTAAGTAATATATGCTTTCCATAACTGAACTATTTTTGTTATACTTAAAGGCAGGAAGCTAGTATATTTAGAATAATATCGTTACTTTTTATATTTAATGTAAATGCTTTTTTATTTATAAGTAATTTTTTTTAATTTCTCTATTTAAAAACTATTGAATATTTTATTTATTTATTAATATTATTAATATTATAATACTAATAATACTAATAAATACTAATAAAAATACTAATAAAAAAAAAACAAGAAAAAAATGATAAGACAATAAATGTATATTTTATACAGCACCACTGTCTTGCCATTATCTAAGGCCACTCAAAGTGGCCTGAGCCAAAGGGACATGTAAATAAACAATATGAGTGAAAGCATAACCAATAGAAAGCTTTCACTCAAACTGAGTAAGCTCCAACTAAGCTCTATAAAAGGCAGCCACCACACTCAAGTCGGAGAGTCTGGAAATAATCACGAAAGCAAGCAGTCAATAACACTAGGCGCCACCCATTTTGTGATCCACATGCCACTAATTTTTTCTTATGGACTTTGTCCTTCTAAACACGAATATCACAATAAAAAAATTTTCAATGGATAGGTTTTTAAGATATGATTTTTTGATGATTTTTTGAAAAAATTTCCCCTTTTCCCAGGATGTAGTGCCATAAATAGCAACCTATCTCGAAAACGAATTAACAAATTAAAAAAAAAATTTATTCAAGATAATTTAATTACCTGCAAATGCTTAGAACAAACTTTGTCATTTGGCTCAGTAAATTTAATGGAATTAGAAGAAATTCGGCGAATTTTTTTTTTCTGAAAAAAATCAAGGTGAATAATGTTTCAAAAATCTAAAAAAATCGGAATTTCAAAAAAAATCTCAGTTTATCATTTTTTACGTAAAGCTAGTTCTTTGAAGAAAAAAATACACTGCCTTTGAGGAAAATTCATGGTAGAATAATGAAGTTATAGTCCATTGAGTGAAGGTACCGAAATTCTACTTTTTTATGATTTTTTCATTTAATGCTGGTTAATTTAATATAAACACATCTGAAATTAATTTTTAATTAAAAACTTTTATTTTTAACGAAATATTAAATACCCACATAATTCCTTAAAAAGTACAGAATAAAAAGAATACCAAAAAAAATATTGACTTAAATAAGAAAGGAAATAAGAAACAGATGTTGAATTAGAAAGCTATAAAATAAGTTCAGAAAAGTATTCGAAAATTAAATTGTTTGGCAATGGTTTACAAATTATTTTGTCCCTTTTTTGTCGATTGTATTCAGATATATAAAAAGAGGTCTTATTCGCTTCCACTCAAGCCTTTAACTCAGAGTTAGATATACGAAAAAGAGTACGCTACAAGCAGGTAAAGCTAAAAATGCAGTATGTGTTTGCTAGATTCGCTTGATACGCTCGATTTTTTCCTGTTCCTTTTTTTTTTTTCTAACGTAAAACAGGTCAAACTGGTTTTCTTTTGTATTATTTTTTTACCTTAAATACGCTTATAGCGTATATAGCGTACCCTTTCCGCATACCTGCTTTTGAGTGAAAGGCTTGAGTGGAAGCTGCATGGAATTCGTTTCGGTTGATTGTATCTGATTTTTTTTGGGTAACAATAGGAATCCAGAATACGAAACAATTGTTCACGATTTTCTTAAGAATTATGAAAAAATTGGTATTGTAGTCAGCCCTGCTACATTGTACCAGTCATATCGCTGCTTTTTCTGACTTGCAAAGTGTGTTGGAATTCGCCGTAAAGTGTGGCAACACTCCTGAGATGTGAGACAACTGCAGTGTCATTTGACTGAGTTGTGTTTTTGACTATCGGTCTCTGTCTTTCTTGTGCTGTTAGAAGAGGCGCGAGATCACTGTTTTTTGGCGCGGAAAAAAATATAGATACATAAAGAAAAAACAGGTAGCAAACTCACTCTTGAAAGTGTACTTGAAAGAATAGCAGCAAATAAAGAATATTCATCTACTAAAACCTCAGAAGTGGGATAACCAGCAAATAAAATCGTTATTATTCAGATTGAATGCATTATGAACCGCATTGGAAAAGAAGAAATGTTGGCTGCTCTTCAAGCAGGTGAAATTGATGTCCCACCTACTACGAGCTTGAGCCGAATTCGATCACTTTATGAAGAAGCTTATCCAAGTCAAGAAGCCGGGCACCCTGATGCCTCTGATGCAATTTCGAACATAAACCCAAACCCTGATGCACTGAAGTTAACGTTAATGTGGACACAAATGTCGCTGATGCCTGTGGAAATCCTGATGCTACTGCTGCTAACGTTACTGCAAATGTGAACCAAACTGCTGTTAATGCTTTCCGGAACTTTGATGCAACTGATGGTACTGGTGCTGCATATAATTTCAACATTAATGAGCAACTGATGCAAATGCAAAAAGAACGTGAATTACTGTTGCTGCAACAAGAAGTGTCCGCTCTTCGTCGGGCTCAATCTGCTACACCGCTGACCGCCGTCCCAATTCATATGAATATTATCGATGGTAATGTAGTTCACTGCTGATGATACATATGACATCCGTAAATGGGTGGATGATGTTGAGGATGCATTTGATAGTCTTTAACTTGACAATTGCGCACGGCTCATTGGGATGCGTAAGCTGCTTGGTGGCACTGCGAAGATATTTGCTCGCACCATATCTGTCCACACCTATGAAGCTTTACGAGATGCATTGGTAAAGGAATTTGGTCGAAGATACACTCTCCATGAGGTGCACCAACAACTTCGTGCCTGCACTCTGAAGCCCAACGAGAGCTTGCACCGCTACTTTATAGAAATGCAAGAAATTGCTTCGAGAGCCAATATAACCGAGAATGAGTTGGTCGACATTATAATAGACGGCATTGGTGATACTTCGGGTGATGCAATGATTCTGTACAATGCAACTAGTGTAGAATCATTAAAAGATGCCATAAAACGCTATGAACGCAAGTGAGCTCGTGTTCCGACTGCTCCATCTCGACGTCCTGCGGTTGATGTGAGTGCACTTTTAGCTCAGATGACTACTCGCATGAGACCGAGTGTCTCAAGCAACAATAAAACAACTGCCACTACTGGATAATAGATAATTCTACTGCTGCCCAGGGCACCATAGCTAAGTCGGAAATCCGTTGTTTTAATTGTCAACGTTTTGGACACTTTCAAAGCGATTGCCCGATGCCTAAGCGCTTGCCTGGTTCGTGTTTTAAATGTGGTCAGCTCAATCATCTCTATAAGGACTGCCCTCATCGTGCTACAAAATTGGCTGCAGCTGTTAGTGGTCGCACTGAGGAAATGATGACACCGATGACGCTGCTGAATCCTATATTTTAGCTGAAAAACTTAGATCACTACAGCAGGTGAGTGTTGCGTTTGAATCGAGGTGCTCGGTATTCACGTCTGTTTTCTCTTTTTGATTCTGGTAGCCCTAAAAGCTTCATAAACGAAAGCCAAGTGCTGAAGTTAGACAAAAAGCCCGCCTGCCCATCTGGATACCACGGCCTTGGAAACGGCCCGCTTATGTCCTTGGGGCGTATTCGATGCTTTATTATATTCAAAAAAATTAAAGTCGAACATGAATTCATTATTTTACCGAAAGGTACTTTATTTTTCCCCTTAATAATTGGGAGAGATCTATTGCCAAAGTTGAAAACACAGTTATGTTTTGTTTCATATAAATAGTCAAAAGAGAAGTTACTTGAATTTAATAAAATACAGCAATCTAAGAGATTGAAACCACACGTGTATACTGTTTTGAATTCTTTGGATCTTTTGAAAACTAATGCTGGTCCTACTGCAGCCCAGAATGTCCATTGTGTTCCATTGATGCCGTTAGATAATTTTAGAAATCAACTCCGTGTTATGGAGGCTCCTTCTGATAACTCATTTGCTGACGTGTGTAGCCAAATGTGCGCAATCGATGTTGGCCTATCTGAACCTGCTGCCAACATTAATCCTCAATTATCTGTGAGGGAAAAAGAAAATATAACTGAGGTCATAATAAATAATTACCAAAAATTTCCTGTTAGTCAAATTGAAGAAACAAATTTTCCCATGAAAATTGATCTGATACACGATACACCCATTTTTTGTAGACCACGACGACTATCTTACTTTGATCGAATGGAAGTTAGGAAAATTGTGAGCGATTTAATGCAAAAAAGGATCATTCGACCTAGTAATTCCCCGTACGCCTCTGCACTTGTTTTGGTTCGTAAGAAAAATGGAGAAATTCGCAAATGTGTCGATTACCGCCCTCTTAACAAAATCACAATTCGAGATAACTATCCTTTGCCCCTGATTGCGGACTGCCTTGAGCACTTAGGAGGGAAAAAGTTTTTCACCCTGATGGATCTGAAGAAGTTAGTTAAGTTCACTTCTTTCCTCACCCCTGATGGTCAATATGAATATGTTAGAATGCCATTTGGCCTTAAAAATGCTCCTGCGAGATTTCAACGCTTCATTAATGGGATTTTGCGTGATCTTATTATTGCCGGTAAAGTTGTTGTCTACTTGGATGATATTCTTATCGCGTCTGAGGATTTTGAGTCACATTTAGATATTATCACTGAGGTTTTGCTCTTAGACAAGTGCTAGACAAGTGTAAATTTGCTTATTCAGAACTTGATTATTCAGGCTATCGTGTAAGCGCTTTAGGAATCAGACCTAGTGATATGCATATAAAAGCGATCAAAAATTATCCAATGCCAACAAATTGGCATCATTTAGAAAAATGCATTGGGTTATTTTCGTCGTTTTGTTGAAGGCTTCTCAACAATAGCCCGACCTATGACCTTGTTGTTGCGTAAATATGCCCATTTTGTTTTTGACGATGCCTGTATACGATCTTTTAACTTATTGAAACAAAAACTGCTTGAATTCCCCATACTGGCCATTTATGACCCTAAGCGTGAGACCGAACTGCATTGCGA
The DNA here is from genome assembly GCA_914767935.1 of Coremacera marginata. Taxonomy (NCBI): domain Eukaryota; kingdom Metazoa; phylum Arthropoda; class Insecta; order Diptera; family Sciomyzidae; genus Coremacera; species Coremacera marginata. The sequence continues at coordinate 71,188,458 of OU612044.1, read as the reverse complement.
TGCGAGTTCGCATGGTTTTGGAGCGGTGCTTCTTCAAAAGCAAGGCGATGCAAAATTTCACCCTGTTGCATATTTTTCTAAAACTTCTTCTTCTGATGAGTCAAAACTACATAGTTATGAATTGGAAACATTGGTTTTCCGTAAGTCGCCTTCTGAAAAACTGCAATTGTACGTCCCTAAAGAAATGGTTAATAATGTGATTAGAAGTATTCATGAAAAAATAGGTCATTTGGGAGTTGATAAATGCTGTAACTAAATCAGAAAGAATTATTGGTTTCCTTTAATGAAAACACGTGTCGAGAATTTTATACGGAACTGCTTAAAATGTATCATTTACTCTCCTAACGCTCGTAATAATAAACAAAATATGTTTAGCATTCCGAAGGTACCTGTGCCGTTAAATACTATTCATATTTACCATTTAGGCCCGCTTCCGTCCCTTCAGTCCAAAAGAAAGTATGTCCTAGTTGTTGTTGATGCCTTTACTATGTTTACGAAATTGTACCCAGCTGTGTCTAAAGTACTAGAGAGGTTTGTTATGCCTTAAGCCAATATTTTTCTTATTACAGTCGCCCTAAAAGAATTATAAGTGATCGTGGCACTTGTTTTACCTCCACAGAATTTAAGCAATTTCTACTTGAACGACATATTGAACACGTCCTTAAAGCCACTGCATCACCTCAGGCGAATGGGCAAGTGGAAAGAGTCAACCGGATTCTTCGACCAATATTAAAGTAAACTCTCTAACCCCCTTAACCACTCTGATTGGAGTTCTCAATTAACTTTAGCAGAATACGCTCTCAATAACACGGTCCATACTTCCACTCGATGCACCCCTTCTGTCCTCCTTTTTGGAGTCGAACAACGCGGAAAAGTTATCGACGAATTAACAGAATATTTAGCAGCTAAAAACGAAATTGCGGACAGGGATTTAGAAAAAATTAGGTGTAAAGCTGAGGAAAATATCAGCAAGTCACAAGAGAGTAATCTAAAAATTTCATGAGGTCACATACTGCAGCACCTGAGTTTGAAGAGGGAGAGTATGTAGTTGTACGTAATGTCGACAACACAATGTGGAGTTACCAAAAAAGTGATTCCTCGATACATATGCCCTTATGTTGTCTGTAAAAAATTACCGAACGACCGATATGTCATTCGAGATATTGATGGTTGTCAAATAGCTCAAATACCTTATAATGGCATTTTGGAAGCAAATAAACTACGTAAATGGCTTGCACCTTCGGCTGATCTGGTCGCCACCAATCCTGAGGCAACACTTACCAATGCTCGTAAGTGTATTTTTTAATTTTATATTAATTTATTTGTTTCAGTCAAATAATTATTTATTCCATATATAGTTTTAACTAATATATGTATATAAACCTAGTGTTCCGCGGAATTGAGGACAATTCGGTCGTCAGGCCGGCCGAACTGTAGTCAGCCCTGCTACATTGTACCAGTCTTATCGCTGCTTTTCTGACTTGCAAAGTGTGTTGGAATTCGCCGTAAAGTGTGGCAACACTCCTGAGATGTAAGACAACTGCAGTGTCATTTGACTGACAGTTATGTTTTTGAAACTAAACCAGCCTCGGATAAGAACCCCAATTACGTTGACGACCACCGCAAACGAAAAACGGACAATGATTTACGGATATGCACCTGGAATGTCCGAACCCTTTATAGGGAAGGTGCCATAATCCAACTGGCGGAAGCCCTCAAAACAATAAAGGCTGACATCACCGCCATCCAGGAAATGCGATGGAAAGGGCAAGGCTGCTCTAAACAAGCACACTGCGATATCTACTACAGCTGCCATGCGGAGAAGCGCGAATTCGGATGTGGATTCGTTGTTAGCCGGAAACTACGCCACCTTGTTTCCCGGTTCACACCTGTGAACGAAAGATTGGCCACGATCCGCATCAAGGCAAAATTTTTCTACATAAGCCATATTTGCGCGCACGCCCCGACGGAGGAAAAGGACGAAGCCGTCAAAGACGCTTTCTACGCTAGTCTTGAGGACGTATATGACCACCTTCCGGTTCATGACGTGAAAATAGTCCTCGGCGATTTTAATGCGAAAGTCGGAAGGGAAGGCATCTTTGGCCCCACTGTCGGTCAGTTCAGTCTTCACGAGACCTCTACGAACAACGGTCTAAGACTGATCGACTTCGCCGCGGCACGAAACATGGTAGTTAGTAGCACCAGATTTAAGCACCTCGACATCCACAAGGCCACCTGGCTGTCCCCTGATCAAAAAACGCGAAACCAAATTGATCATATTGTAATCGACGGAAGGCATGCCTCTAGTGTTCTAGATGTGCGTACATTTCGGGGGGTCAACATTGACTCCGACCATTATCTTGTTGCAGCCAAGATCCGCATGCGATTATGCAATGCAAAGAACATACGCACAGGAATGCAACGAAAGCTAGATGTCGCTAAGCTGCAATTACAACGGACTGCCGAAGCCTACTCCGCTCAACTCTCGGTTAAGCTCAACCAACCAACCTCTGGACTCGACGACGCCGGTGGACTTTGGGCGCATATATCCCACTCCATGCGCGCTGTCGCTGAAGAAGTCATTGGTTTCCGGCGCCCGCAACCTCGGAACCAATGGTATGATCAGGAGTGTCGCATCGCGACTGCAGTAAAAAACGCCGCATACAGAAAAACGCTGCAGTCAGCTGCAACGCGAGCCGTGCGAGAAAACTACCGCGAAAAGAGGAAGGAAGAGAGGCGCCTTTTCAGACGCAAGAAAAGAGAGCAGGAAAAGCGTGAGCGTGAGGAACTAGAGGTATACCAGGGCAAGAAGGATGCACGAAAATTCTATCAACAGGTTAAGCGTCTAACCCAAGGTTTCAAGCCCGGAGCATCCACTTGCAGAGACGAAAATGGAGATCTGAATACGGATACACAGTGTGTGCTTAGATTGTGGAGACAGCACTTCTCCAATTTACTTACTGGCGACGATTCCACCAATGCCGCCCATGGAGAGCGCAGTGCAGTGCCACCAATCGACGATGACGGAGTGGAAGTATCACCACCTAGCCATGAAGAGGTTCGAGTTGCTATCCAACGACTCAAAAACAATAAAGCAGCGGGTGCTGACGGCCTGTCAGCTGAATTGTTTAAAACCGGCGGCGATGAATTGATAAGGCGCATGCATCAGCTCATCAGCAAAATATGGCTAGAAGAAAGCATGCCCGACGATTGGAACCTCAGTGTACTGTGCCCTATACTTAAGAAAGGAGACCCTACAATCTGCGCTAGTTATAGAGGTATCAGTCTTATTTCCATCGCATATAAGGTTCTCTCAAGCGTACTGTGTGAAACATTAAAGCCGATTACAAAAACACTGATTGGACCGTATCAGTGTGGCTTTCGACCTGGTAAGTCCACCATAGACCAGATTTTCACGCTACGACAAATCCTGGAGAAAACCCACGAAAATCAAATTGACACACACCATCTCTTTGTCGATTTTAAAGCTGCGTTCGATAGCCCGAGAGGGATTGCCTATACGCAACAATGTCTGAGTTCGGTATACCTGCAAAGTTGATTAGACTTTGCAGAATGACGTTGAGCAACACACGCAGCTCCGTCAAGGTAGGAAATGACCTCTCCGAAACCTTCAATACCGAAAGAGGTATTGATCTCTTCAACATCAATACCAGGATGATCTCTTCAACATCATCATGGAGGGGATCGTACGAAAGGCCGGTGTGCATCGTAATGGCACCATTTTCTATAAAGGTGTCCAGCTCCTTGCGTACGCTGATGATATTGATATTGTTGGCAGAACCAAGAGAGATGTTACCGCTGCTTTCGCCGCTATCGAAAAGGAATCAGCAAAAGTGGGTTTGACGATAAATGAGGGTAAAACAAAGTATATGCTGTCTACAAACAAGGGAGCGCGGCGTTTAGACTCCCACGTTTCATCCGGCAGCTATAACTTTGAAGTAGTCAAGGAGTTCGTTTACCTTGGCACCGCCATTAACACTAACAACGAAATCAGCCTGGAGATAAAGCGAAGAACAATAATTGCTAATAGGTGCTACTACGGGCTCAGTAAGCAACTAAGTTCCAGAGCCCTCTCTCGATCGACAAAACTAACACTCTACAAGACGCTCGTTCTACCTGTGCTGCTTTATGGCGCTGAGGCATGGGTAGTTTCGCAAACTGACGCAGCCGCTCTGGGGGTGTTCGAGAGAAAAGTTCTTCGCAAAATCTTCGGTCCTGTTCGAGTCGGCGATGACTATCGCATCCGAATGAACCACGAGCTGTATGAGCTCTACGGAGACATTGACGTAGTTCGGCGTATAACTGTGCAGCGACTACGCTGGCTGGGTCATGTCCATCGTATGGACGACGAAGCTCCAGCGAAAAAGGTGCTCGAGGCGAGGGTCGCTGGTCAACGACGACGAGGGAGACCATGCCTCCGATGGATGGACCAGGCTGAGGAAGCCCTAACCGCGCTTGGTGTATCCGATTGGAGAAGGCGCGCGCAAAGCAGAGGCGCCTGGCGAGAGCTGATGAGGTCGGTCGAAATCCGGACACGGGTTGTCACGGCCATCTAAGTAAGTAAGTAAGTATGTTTTTGACTATCGCTCTCTGTCTTTCCTGCGCTGTCAGAAAAGGCGCAAGATCGCTGTTTTTTGGCGCGGAAAAAAATATAGATACATAAAGAAAAAACAGATAGCAAACACACTCTTGAAAGTGTGCTTGAAAGGATTGCAGCAAATAAAGAATATTCATCTACTAAAGTATGCATTCTCTAAATGAATTTAACTTTAGTACCTATTCTAATGCAGGTTTCCCGGTCTTATCATTCTTACAACAGGCGCAAACATGCCCTTGAAGATCCACTTCCTGCATTCTCACTTAGATTTTTTTCCCCCAAACCTTGGTGACGTCAGTGGCGAACACGGTAAACGTTTTCATCAACAAATGAAATCCATGGAGGGCCGCTATCAGGGATCCTGGAATTCAAATATGATGGAGGATTATATTTGGTTTCTCATTAGAGAAACTGATTCTGTATATAATCGAAAAAAAAGGAAAAAAATCATTTTTAAAGTTTGCCATTGCCAAACAATTTAATTTTCGAGTAATTTTTTGAACTTATTTTATCGCTTTCTAATTCAACATCTGTATCTTATTTCCTTTCCTATTTAACTCAATATTTTTTTTTATATTCTTTTTATTCTGTACTTTTAAAGGAGTTATGTAGATATTTAATATTTCGTTAAAAATAAAAGTTTTTAATTAAAAATTAATTTCAGATGTGTTTATATTAAATTAACCGGCATTAAATGAAAAAATCATATAAAAGTAGAATTTCGGTACTCATTGGTCTATAACTTCATTATTCTACCATGAATTTTCCTCAAAGGCAGTGTGTTTTTTTTTCTTCAAAGAACTATCGTAAAAAAAAACTAACGTAAAAAATGATAAACCGAGATTTTTTTTGAGATTTCGATTGTTTTTAGATTTTTGAAACATTATTCGACTTGATTTAAAAAAAAAAAAAAAATTTGCCGAATTTCTTCTACTTCCGTCAAATTTACTGAGCCAAATGACAAAGTTTGTCGTAAGCATTTGTAGGTAATTTAATTGTCTTGATTTAATTTTTTTTTTTTTAATTGGTTAATTCGTTTTCGAGATAGGTTGTTTTTTATGACACTACATCCTGGAAAAGGGGGAAATTTTTTCAAAAAATCATATCTCAAAAACCTATCCATAGACAATTTTTTATTGCGATATTCGTGCTTAAAAGACCAAAGTCCATAAGAAAAAATTAGTGGCGCCTTGGATTTTGGCGCCTAGTGTAATTATACAGGCAATACACATCAGTGAAGCAATCAATCCAGCTTCAATATTTTGACCAAACAGTAGAAAGGCAGGTATATATAAGGAAATCAGGTAGGTCCCTCCCCTTTTCACATGCGCCCTCGTTCCCTTGCTCACTTGTTGGCAGATGTAGTACACACCAGTGATTGCCACCCCTCTCTTCACGACCATACAAGTTATTCTCTTGCGCTCTCGTTTTCGTTGGCTCACTTGCTGGCAGGTGTAGTACACTCCAGTGATTGCCACCCTCTCTCCTCCAGACCCGACAAGTTCTTCTCTTGTGCCCTCGTTTTCATGGATGTAGTACACTCCAGTAGTTGCCACCAATCCCTTCAAGACTCTACAAGTGCTCCTCATGAGCTCTCGCTTCATTGGCTCACTTCCTGGCAGATATAATACACTCCAGTGATTGCCACTTATCTCCTCAAGACCCTACAAGTTCTTCTCTTGCACTCTCGTTTCATTGGCTCACTTACTGGCAGATGTAGTACACTCCAGTGATTGCCACCTTCCTTCCTCCAGCGAGTGATATCTCTTATCCGAGGCATCCCTTTTTAGCACTTTTTTGATTCATATTTTTATTAAAAAAATCTATGTTTACAATAATTATAAATTAAAATACTGAAATAATTAAAACTTTTTTATTCAATATGTTTACAGGTACCTCGAACACCGAGCGAAAGGAAAACTGTTTCGAAAACTTTTTTAAATAAATGGAACTTCCCACACTGCTTACAGTCAATTGACGGCAGGCATTGTGTCATACAATCTCCAATAAGATTGTGTTTCTTTTATTGTTTTTTAATACCGTTCAACGTTATAATTTATGTTTAAACATAAGAGTAATTTAATATCAGAAAAAAAAAAAACATTTTTTGACCACTTGTGAAGTGCTTGTTTTGCCTGATTTTTGCATGCTGTGTTTTTTTTTTCTTCTTTGTGCGTTTTTCGTTTTATTTATTGTGTGGTGTTTGTTTGTTTTATTTTAACGGCATGCTCACTGTGTTTGAAAACTAAATATTTGAACCCTGTGAGCACTTTTTAATTACTTAAAATTTGCAAATTTTAACAAATTAACAACAAGGATTATTTTTCTGCAGAAAATATTGCTGCTTGTTCGTTGAACGAGCTATGCAAAAGTCAAAACATTCTGAATCCAATGTTCAGTTGTTCTGGCCCATGTGAGAAGATGTTTCATGCATCCTGTGCCGGTGTTTCTAAGTCGTGCCTTGACGATTTAATGTCTGTAAGATTTGATCTCCGCTGGTACTGTGCTTCCTGCAGAGCTTTTTCCCCAGATGAACTTTATTCAAAAATCAAGCTTTTCGGGGAATGTCTTAATTCGCTAAATAATAATTTTAGAGAAATTGTTAAATTTTTTGCAAGGTTAGCGCTGCACCCAGTAGTAGCGATTCTGACAAAATTTATTTAACGGAAAGTATTTCGCTTCCATTATCTAAGACTTCTTCTACCGGCACTCAAACAATTTCATCTCAGGATGACCAGGGAAATTTTAAATTAAAGAGGAAAAATAAGAAAACGAAAAATAAATGCCGCAAGGCGTCTTCTAGCTCTTCTCAGGCTAAGCAGCCCTCTGCTATGCCAACCGAAGAAAACAATTCTGTTATTGCTTCACCACCCTTCTTCTCAGGCTAAGCAGCCCTCTGCTATGCCAACCGAAGAAAACAATTCTGTTATTGCTTCACCACCCTCTACTATTCCTCAATTGCCAAATATTCGCCCAACGATTGCGATTTCAACTGAGCCCACTAATCAATTCAATTTAAGGGCAGTGTCGAGAAGAAAAAATATTTGTATTTCACGTCTTCAGCCCGACACAACAATTGAAAATGTATTGACGTTTGCCAAACAAAATAATCTATTAAGTAGAAATGCATTCTGTTCATGCAAAAAAATTGGTAATAAACCTTCCCACGCCCCCTTTATTCTCTCAGTTGCTGCTGATGAGTTTGCAATTGTCATTAACTCTAATTCGTCGGCCGATAATGTTCTCGTCTCTGATTTTAAGCCTAAGAATAGGTCTCGTAAGACGACTCAACCCGCCTTTCAGGTCCAAAAAAACTAAATAGGCATTCCCTTTACTATCAAAATGGAAGGGGATTACGTTCAAAGACGCGAGACATATTATTGTCAACTCAGAACTTCTCTGAGGATATTATCGCGTTAACTGAAACTTGGCTGAATTTGAAAAAAAAAAAAATTAAAATGGCCATCTCAGTCCTTGAAAGGACTTTGACCGAGCTTCTTATGATCAATTGTGTTGTGTGTGATGTGAAATGTTTGCACCAAATGATCGAGAACTACATTTTTTACGCCGACTCCGGACGGCTTATGTTCTCAAGAAGTTTTTCATGGCAGTTTTTATTCTCTGAGGTTTGCCATTGTCTGCAGAGAGGTGACGGCCGAACAGAAAAATTAATTCAATAGAAAAACTTTCCGTGTCAGATGGAGGATTCGAACCTGGGTTCTCTGGCGTAAGAGTCACACACTCTACCCACTACGCCACGGCCGCCACAGCAAGCATTACTGACTTAGAATTGTTTGAAAATAGTTTTCAAGTTTATTGACAGGCACGCTGACAATACTTCTGCTGTCGGTGGTGGAGTCCTATTAACTGTAAGGAACTCTTTTGTAACAGGGGGCGAACCTTCACATGGCAACGTGTCTGACCGCCTCAACCTGGCGAGGCCAGCATTATCCATGTCGAAATCGTCTCAAGTCGACTCAAACCTCCAAGTGGTGTTCCCTGGGCAACGGCAAACTGGCATCCGTCAGTTTGACGGCTAATTTGAGCGGCGGGTCACTCCATAGACCTTAAACATGGAATGTGCGCAGGGTTTGGGTCCCGCCACATTACTACTGCCCAATGAAAACTAAACCAGCCTCGGATAAGAACCCCAATTACGTTGACGACCACCGCAAACGAAAAACGGACAATGATTTACGGATATGCACCTGGAATGTCCGGACCCTTTATAGGGAAGGTGCCATTATCCAACTGGCGGAAGCCCTCAAAACAATACAATCTGACATCACCGCCATCCAGGAAATGCGATGGAAAGGGCAAGGCTGCTCTAAACAAGCACACTGCGATATCTACTACAGCTGCCATGCGGAGAAGCGCGAATTCGGATGTGGATTCGTCGTTAGCCGGAAACTACGCCACCTTGTTTCCCGGTTCACACCTGTGAACGAAAGATTGGCCACGATCCGCATCAAGGCAAAATTTTTCTACATAAGCCTTATTTGCGCGCATGCCCCGACGGAGGAAAAGGACGAAGCCGTCAAGGACGCTTTCTACGCTAGTCTTGAGGACGTATATGACCACCTTCCGGTCCATGACGTGAAAATAGTCCTCGGCGATTTTAATGCGAAAGTCGGAAGGGAAGGCATCCTTGGCCCCACTGTCGGTCAGTTCAGTCTTCACGAGACCTCCACAAACATCGGTCCAAGACTGATCGACTTCGCCGCGGCACGAAACATGGTAGTTAGTAGCACCAGATTTAAGCACCTCGACATCCACAAGGCCACCTGGCTGTCCCCGGATCAAAAAAATCGAAACCAAATTGATCATGTTGTAATCGACGGAAGGCATGCCTCTAGTGTTCTAGATGTGCGTACATTTCGGGGGGTCAACATTGACTCCGACCATTATCTTGTTGCAGCCAAGATCCGCATGCGATTATGCAATGCCAAGAACATACGCACAGGAATGCAACGAAAGCTAGATGTCGCTAAGCTGCAATTACAACGGACTGCCGAAGCCTACTCCGCTCAACTCTCGGTTAAGCTCAACCGACCAACCTCTGGACTCGACGACGCCGGCGGACTTTGGGCGCATATATCCCACTCCATGCGCGCTGCCGCTGAAGAAGTCATTGGTTTCCGGCGCCCGCAACCTCGGAACCAATGGTATGATCAGGAGTGTCGCATTGCGACTGCAGTAAAAAACGCCGCTTATAGAAAAACTCTGCAGTCAGCTGCAACGCGAGCCGTGCGAGAAAACTACCGCGAAAAGAGGAAGGAAGAGAGGCGCCTTTTCAGACGCAAGAAAAGAGAGCAGGAAAAGCGTGAGCGTGAGGAACTAGAGGTATACCAGGGCAAGAAGGATGCACGAAAATTCTATCAACAGGTTAAGCGTCTAACCCAAGGTTTCAAGCCCGGAGCATCCACTTGTAGAGACAAAAATGGAGATCTGAATACGGATACACAGTGTGTGCTTAGATTGTGGAGACAGCACTTCTCCAATTTACTTAATGGCGACGATTCCACCAATGCCGCCCATCGAGAGCACAGTGCAGTGCCACCAATCGACGATGACGGAGTGGAAGTATCACCACCTAGCCATGAAGAGGTTCGAGTTGCTATCCAACGACTCAAAAACAATAAAGCAGCGGGTGCTGACGGCCTGTCAGCTGAATTGTTTAAAACCGGCGGCGATGAATTGATAAGGCGCATGCATCAGCTCATCAGCAAAATATGGCTAGCAGAAAGCATGCCCGACGATTGGAACCTCAGTGTACTGTGCCCTATACTTAAGAAAGGAGACCCTACAATCTGCGCAAGTTATAGAGGTATCAGTCTTATTTCCATCGCATATAAGGTTCTCTCAAGCGTACTGTGTGAAAGATTAAAGCCAATTACAAAAACACTGATTGGACCTTATCAGTGTGGCTTTCGACCTGGTAAGTCTACCATAGACCAGATTTTCACGCTACGACAAATCCTGGAGAAAACCCACGACAATCAAATTGACACACACCATCTCTTTGTCGACTTTAAAGCTGCGTTCGATAGCCCGAGAAGGGATTGCCTATACGCAACAATGTCTGAGTTCGGTATACCTGCAAAGTTGATTAGACTTTGCAGAATGACGTTGAGCAACACACGCAGCTCCGTCAAGGTAGGAAATGACCTCTCCGAAACCTTCAATACCGAAAGAGGTTTCAGGCAAGGCGATCCACTGTCTTGCGATCTCTTCAACATCATCATGGAGGGGATCGTACGAAAGGCCGGTGTGCATCGTAATGGCACCATTTTCTATAAAGGTGTCCAGCTCCTTGCCTACGCTGATGATATTGATATTGTTGGCAGAACCAAGAGAGATGTTACCGCTGCTTTCGCCGCTATCGAAAAGGAATCAGCCAAAGTGGGTTTGACGATAAATGAGGGTAAAATAAAGTATATGCTGTCTACAAACAAGGGAGCTCGGCGTTTAGACTCCCACGTTTCATCCGGCAGCTATAACTTTGAAGTAGTCAAGGAGTTTGTATACCTTGGCACCGCCATTAATACTAACAACGAAATCAGCCTGGAGATAAAGCGAAGAACAATAATTGCTAATAGGTGCTACTACGGGCTCAGTAAGCAACTAAGTTCCAGAGCCCTCTCTCGATCGACAAAACTAACACTCTACAAGACGCTCGTTCTACCTGTGCTGCTTTATGGCGCTGAGGCATGGGTAGTTTCGCAAACTGACGCAGCCGCTCTGGGGATGTTCGAGAGAAAAGTTCTTCGCAAAATCTTCGGTCCTGTTCGAGTCGGCGATGACTATCGCATCCGAATGAACCACGAGCTGTATGAGCTCTACGGAGACATTGACGTAGTTCGGCGTATAACTGTGCAGCGACTACGCTGGCTGGGTCATGTCCATCGTATGGACGACGAAGCTCCAGCGAAAAAGGTGCACGAAGCGAGGGTCGCTGGTCAACGACGACGAGGGAGACCATGCCTCCGATGGATGGACCAGGCTGAGGAAGCCCTAACCGCACTTTGTGTATCCGATTGGAGAAGGCGCGCGCAAAACAGAGGCGCCTGTCGAGAGCTGATGAGGTCGGTCGGACAATCCGGACACGGGTTGTCACGGCCACCTAAGTAAGTAAGTAGTAACTCTTTTGTAAGTGCTTTTATTGATATTCCCTGCTCTGCTAATATCGAACTCATATGCGTTGAAGTTATATATTGTAGTTCTAATGTATATGTTATTAATGCATATATTCCGCCAAAAAGTTGTGCAGAGCTCTATGCAAACCTTGCTGATTGCATAGAATATATTATAAAGATACTTAACGTAAATGACGACATTTTTTTGTTGGGCGATTTCAATCTGCCTGACTTAAAATGGCATTCTTCAGACGATGATACATATTTTTGTGCATCTAATTCGAAGACACGCCAAGAACATATATTTGTTGACAATATATGTTCTGACTTACAACAAGTAAGTTGTATTTATAATAGCCTTGAGAGACTTCTTGACGTGGTCTTAACACGTCAGTAACAATGTTGTTATTAAGAGGGCTTTACATGCAGTAACTATCTGTGATGAATTCCATCCACCATTGAGTATGTGGTATTAATCCGTCAGGGAAAATATAGTAAATTCGAATTCAGTTGATAAGCTTTATGAATTCAATTTGAAAAACGGACTGAATCATGTAATTTATAGTAAGCTTAATGTAATTTTAGAATACTTAAATGAAAATAGTCTTGATAATTTCATTACTTATTTTAGCATGGAACTATTTGCTATGTTTTCTGTCTGTACCATACAGCCCCAAAAAAAAATTCTGCGTACCCCTAGTATAAAAAGGATTTAAAATCTCTTCGCAACAACAGGAATAGGGCATTTAAGAAATACGTCTGTAGCCAAGACTCAAATGACCTAGAGACTTACAAGTGTTTGCTTCTGGAATTTGAAAATTGCTCAGCTATATCATATCACAAATATTTAAATGACGTTAAGCTGAAGATATTGTCTGATCCAAGAAAATTTTGGGGATTCATAAACACAAAGAAAAAATCCGATGGATTTCCTTCTTCGTTCAGAACTCTTAATGGATTTACTGATGATCCCGTCGTAATTTGTGGCCTATTTGCCAACCTTTTTAAAGAATTATTCTGTTCAGATTCTTTTAATCCTGATGGAGAGTACTTTGAATACAAGAATTCCGTACCAATAGTTTATTTGGAATCTATATCCTTCACTTCCTAGGATATTTTAAAGTATATTGCATCAATCGAGAAGGACTTTAGCGCTGCACCCGACGGAATTGCTGCCGCAGTGTTAACAAAATGCGGTCCTATTCTGAGTCAACTGTATTGTACTGTATTATTCAATAAATCGATTAACGAAAGTTATTTTCCACTTTTTTGGAAAAAATCATTTAAAAGTCCTATTTTAAAAAAGGTTGCAGAAATGATGTCAGTAACTATAGGCCTATCGCTAAACTCTCATCGATTGCTAAACTTTTTGAGCGGATCGTGTACGATCGGGTAAAAATTCATTGTGGTGAAGTCATAACAACTCGTCAACATGATTTTGTTAATGGCAGATCTAATCTTCTCGATTTTACAACATTCTGCTTAAATTCGATTGACGCTGGTTACCAGGTCGACTGCGTTTACACTGATTTTGGTAAAGCTTTTGATAAGTTACCACACAACCTAATTTTATTTAAACTCAAGTTAATGGGATTTCCGCAATATTTTGTGAACTGCTTATCTATGCCGATGATATGAAAATATACAGAACGGTAAATTCTAAGGACAATTCAGATCTACTCCAGTCTGATCTGAAATCTTTTGAAGTTTGGTGTTATAAAAATAGTATGTTTCTAAATCCAGATAAATGCCAAAGTACGACCTTTTTGCGTAAAAGGAATAATTTAATTTTTGATTATAAAGTAAAAGTCGTTTATGTCGTGTAGGTACCGTCAAAGACCTAGGTGTATGCATGGATTCTAAGCTATCGTTTAACATTCATATTTATTATATTTGTAAAAAAGCATCTTCAATGCTTGGATTTATAAACCGCTGGGCCAAAGAATTTAATAGCATAATTAAAACTACAACGTTGTATTATGCAATTGTGCGTCCTCACTTAGAGTATGCAAGTCAAGATTGGTCCCCAAGTTACAATGTGCATGTTGATAGAATATAAAGAATCCAAAAAAGTTTTGTTCGGTTTGCTCTAAGAGGCTTAAGTGGAACTGCCGTTTAGACCTTCCTCATTATGTGGATCGTTTAATATTGTTAAGAATGGAGTCTTTAAGTGAGCGAAGGAAGTCTGCTGATATCGTATGTTTACACCAACTCATAACAGGTGTATTCGATTCTCCAGAACTTCTTTCTCATATAAGTTTTAACACTAACCGTAGAAGCAGTAGAAACGCTAACAATTTAATTTATTTACCATTCAGTAGAACAAATTATATGGCTACTGCTCCTTTAAACCGCATGAGTACCTTTTTTAACAGTTGTAGCGTTTTTGATGTCAACTTGTCAAAAGGTCAACTCAAAAGTAGATTAAAAATAATTGTATAATTTAATTTATATATGCATGGTTAGTTGTTATGTCTTGTGTTGTCCCTGAGCCCAACCTATTCATTGGTGGGTAAATTTTTCCCACATTAACTTGTTTGGGGTCACTAGTATCAATAGCACTGATATTTTTCAATGATTTCTGGGTAGTAGCTGAACTCTATTGTTATTGCATGTTAATAAAAAATAAAAAAAAATAAATATCCTGGAATCCGCGAAAAAAATATTCCAAAAAGAATATTCAACTACAGGCTGACGAGGGCAAGAATGGTAGTAGAAAATGCTTTCGGAATACTATCAGTTCTTAGAGTTCCGCGAAAATCAATTCTTTTGGAAGCAAAAAATGCCACCACAATTATTTAAGCATGAGTTTATCTTCACAACTTTTTCAGAAAAAACTGTGCTTCATATCGTAGAGATCATACGTGAGGATTTTGGCGATGTATCACCAATACGAAGAAATGCAAGGCCTTCTTTCGTTTCGTTAAGGCCAATTGCAAGAAGTACTTCTAACATAGCAGAAAATATAAGATCATTTTTGGTACATTTCGTAAACGAGATATACCAACTAGAATCTCAACACTTTAGAAATAAAATTTATAATTTACTTTAAGCGGCATAATAAGATAAGCTTTTCGTGATGCACATACACGAAATACATATTAGGATATAGTCAAGGTTGATTTATAAGGTTGTCGCAAGGGAGAGAGCGAGTGCCCATAATTGTCAAATCGAAGTTGACATCCCATAGAAAATCTGCAAGTGCTCTCTATTATCATCCGTTTTTCTTTGGTAGTCATTCGCAAAATTGGCTGGTTTTGACAATTATGGGTACTGAGAAGAGAGTGCGATTAGCCCTGCGACAACCTTATAAATCAACCTTGGATATAGTATTGTCTGCCTGTAGACAATTTTTTATATAATAAAAAAGCTATGAAGCTAAGGAATCAAAGAAAGAAATACTTATTATTTATATATATTCATATATTTAGACTTTTATCAAAATAAAATCACTGATACTATTCTTAATCATTATTCGAAAAGATAGCGAAAACAATAAAAAACGTTCCGAAAATAATTGTTATTTTTATTAATATATAGCTATATAATGATACATACATTAGAGTGGTACTTGTTTTTTTCGGAAATAACGAATTACGCACCGGGGTTTTATTCCTTAACATGGCGAAGGTGAACTGTGAAATTTTCAGAAATAAATATTGACATTTAAACATGCCTCAAGCGACCTCTACTTGGAAATCTAAATTATTAGGGAGCATAGTACTGTTTTGCAGAAAAACATCCTAGTTACATTTTCATGACTTAAAATTTTCAAAGAACTGGCAAGCAATTCGTTTTTTATTTAGTTTTTCTTTAAAATGAGTCATCAAACATGAAAATCGGGCTTAAATTACCAGAGTTATGATCTTTTGCTTTCTGAAAAAAATATAATTTTTTCTTGTTGCATTAAAAAGCCGCAAAAACCAAAATGGATAACATTTGGATATATAACAAAAATAAACAATAAGTTGAAAGTTGCTCAAAAAGTACATTTTTATTGGTGACAGATTAGGAAAGCTGGTAATTGTACATACTCATGTAAACAGAAAGTTACATACTCATGTAAACATAAACTTACTTACTCATGTAAACACAAGCTTATTTTCATACCAAATAAATTCTTCTTCTCTGATCACTGTAGTAGACCGGATGGTTTTTATTCTCTTATAGGTTATGGGACCAGAATATGTGAAAATTTTTTATTTTAGTTTAGTTTAGTTTAGTTTATTTGAAAGTCTATGGAATCACATCCTTACAGACTAATTTAACAATAGAAATAAATATACTTAGTAATAAACATTATGAATAATGAAATAATGCTATGTTAAGAAGACGCTATTAGCAAAATTTTTAAAAATTCGTTTTGGAACAAAGAGATCAAAATCATACATTACATTAAGCTCATTCAAAAGAATCAAGGCCCTAGTAATTGGCTCATTTAATGCATAATTAGTTTTACAAAATTTTATAAAAAACAGTTTAGATTTTCTTAATGGAAGTATCTTAATGGAACATTAAAAGTTATAAGCTCTACAAGCGATTGACAATCAGTTGATCCAGATAGGATATCGAATATAAATATAAGAGATGCGATCTTGCGTCTCGAATCGAGAGATTTTAGACCTAAGAGCAATAAACGAGCATTATAGGGCGGCAAAGGATCATGGAAGTTAATAGACCGCAAGGCATGCCTGGTAAAATTTTTTTGAACTTTTTCCAGTCTTAGAGAAGTTGAGACATAATAAAGGCTCCAAATAATGGAGGCGTATTCCAGTCTCGACCTCACAAACGCAGTAAACAATATTTTAAGAGCATACACATCCAAGAATTCTTCACTGTTTCTACGAATGAAAGCCAGTAGCGAGTATGCTTTGGGTATAAGAAAATTGACGTGGTCAGTAAAAGTAAATTTAGTGTCAAAAATAACCCCTGAATCACGACACACACGAACAGTTTGAATTAATGAATCAGACAGATAATATGAATTACTTATTGTATTTAACGAAAGCTTAGAGAGTGTAAGATGGAAGCATTTAGAAAAATTTAATGGAAGACCATTGGCTACGCTCCAGGATGACACTCGAAAAATGTCAGCTTGTAGGTCAGCAACATCTGCTAAACAAGATATTTTCTTAAATAGTTTAAGGTCATCTGCGTAGAGGAGAAATCTTGAGTTTATTATACATTTAGATATATCATTTATAAAAAGAATGAAAAATAGTGGTCCAAGGATACTTCCCTGAGGAACACCAGAGGTTGCGACAAACTTAAATGATTTAACATTATTTAAACAGACTAAACATGTCCTGTCCGATAAATAAGACTTTATCCACCTCCAAAAAGATGAATGGAATCCCATTTTTCGTAGTTTCCAGAGTAACAATTTATGAGAAACTCTGTCGAAAGCCTTGGCAAAATCAGTATAAATTACGTCAACTAGATTGCCAGATGCAAATGAAGTTACGCAGTAG
Organism: Coremacera marginata; assembly: GCA_914767935.1. Classification (NCBI taxonomy): domain Eukaryota; kingdom Metazoa; phylum Arthropoda; class Insecta; order Diptera; family Sciomyzidae; genus Coremacera; species Coremacera marginata. The sequence continues at coordinate 71,171,233 of OU612044.1, read as the reverse complement.
TCAGAGAATATAGTCAGGCTTGAAACTGTTGACCGCCCAGCAACGAAACCATGTTGTTCCGAGATGATATAATGTTTAATCAAAAAACTCAATTTTAGCTTAACAATACTTTCAAACAGCTTAGATATATTTGATAGTTTTGATATTGGCCGGTAGTTAACTACATTGCTTTTAGAACCAGACTTAAAGACAGGGCTGATAGAAGCGATTTTCCAACAGTTAAGGAAATTTCCTTCAACTAAGGATTTATTAAAAATATTGCACAGCGGGGCAGCTAAAGCTTGTGAGCAATTAACAAAAATAACTGAAGCAAGGCCATCAATATCTTCTTTAAAAGATTTCTTCATATTCCTCATAGCAATTTTTACGTCACTAACTGAGACAGATAAGATACCAATGTCAGTAAAGGCGTCAATGGAGTTTTCAAAACTATCATTCGAAAAGTCATTATCAGCAACAAAATTAGATTTAAAGAAATCAGCAAACATATTCACTGTATCAGCAATGTTAATTGAGCGCTTGTCTTTAAAGAACATTGAGGTGGGAATCTGCGAGCCACATCTTTTTGACTGGATAAAGTTCCAAAATGATTTCGGGTTAGATTTGATATTTGATTCAAATCTCAAAATATATTGTTTATATAGAAACTTATTAAGGAAGTTAAATTCTCGCATGAAATGCAAGTACTTTAATTCATGTGCAGGGTCATTTGTTGCCCTATACAAATTAAAAAACTTATTTCGTTGGTTTTTCAGTTTCTTCAGACCTTTAGTATACCACGGTAACTTGTGATTAATTGACGACAAACGCGGAACGCAAGCATCGCATATGACTAAAACATTACTTTTAAAAAGATTATAACATGTCTCTGCATTATTTCCATCAAATAATGCATTCCAATCAAAGTTTAACAAAAAATTGTTTAAAATATTAAAGTTACAGAGATTGAAATTATAAATTTTTTTATCTGGACCACTATTAAAAAACTCATAAAAATCAATTGTGAGCGTGAGAGCCTTATGATGCATACATGATTTAGATATAGGAAAATTACATTCAGATATATCATACTTAATATTTAAAGAGAAATAAATTAGATCCAACAATTTATTTAAGTTGTTAAAAATATGATTAGCTTGGTGTAAATCAATACTAAAAAGACTATCTATGAAACTGATTTCATTAGATTGGTTGATTTTAATTGGAGTCAAATCACCAGCAATATGAGTCCAGACAACTTTTGACAGATTGAAGTCACATAAATAGCAAAGGTGAGAGTTAACATCCATCGATGAGTTTAAGCTTACAACATTTTCGACATGTGCAGCATAGATTTCGTCGTTACTATTTGAAGGAATATACGAAGCGCAAATGAAGAGACATCCATGATTAGTGTGTAATTGAACACAAATCTGGTCGAGCAATGAATCGAGCAACGAGCAATGAATTAATCAGCGGCTGAAGTGAAGAGCAATGAACCCATTTGATAGCAATGAGTATACCACCCCCACGACTGAGCCCAGTTTTAATTGCATCTCTGTCCTTTCGGTAGACATTAAAAATATCAAGATCAAAAAACTCTCCATCAAAAAACTCCGTGTTTAACCAAGTTTCAATAAATATATAAACATCAAAATCTTCATGAGATGTAAAGTTATGTATTAAATCAGCCTTTGTTCTAATTCCAGACATGTTTTGGAAGTAACATTTTAAATTTTTTGAATCATTAATATTCAATTGGTTAGTCAGAGCTAATCTACTCTTTTTTTTTAATTTGCTTCTCCAAAAATTTGTAAACATAGAAACTTTAATGTTCTCTTGCCAAAGCGATGGTTCAAAAAGAGCATCAATGTAGTGCTACACCGAGCTTAAAAGTAACTCTTTTTAAGTTCTCTGTATTAGAACCTTTTTTTATTAGTTTGTAGCAAACCAGGTCATTTTTAGAAATAGATGAGTGTTTGGCAACATAGTTAATTATGTCTTGTTCAGTAACATTTGGACTGAAAGCACCAATATGAACAAAAGCCATTTTTGGAATAACATTTAGCTCATGTCTATCATTTCGACCAATTACAAATTTAGAACATTGGTTAGATTTTTTATTCTGAACGAACTTCCACTCTTCATTATTAAGGTCTTCATTATTACCAGCAACAACAGCAGAATATGATTGCGTATAATCAGAGACAACAATTGAAGAAGATGTCGACGCAGCAGCACCAACAACATCAACATCAGTTTGTTTGGCAATAGTAGCGACCTGCATAGAGAGCGCAGCATTACCTGAGATCCCTTCTTTGGTAAGAGTATCAACAGCAGGAACAACAACAACAGCATCTTCAACAGCATCAACAACAAGAGCTGAAGCCTCTTTAGAGACCGAGCTACCAGCAGAAACCGGTTTTCGCGTGCGAGAGCGGGATTGAGCTGCACCACCCGTGATGACTGCATTATTTGCTGTAGCTGAAAGCTTACGGGCACGGAGGCGAGGCAATTCCAAAGAGATTGCATTAGAATCAGCTGATGGTAAAGAGACCTCAGTTTTTTTTCTATTGTCAACTAATTGCACCGGGTCAACGCCCTGATTGCCATACGACTGAGTAAGCAAAGCTTTAATCTCACTTACTTCGATAGTTAATTTATTTAAAGTTGACGCGAAGTTAGTGATTTCAACTAAGAAATAATCACATAGAAAATTAACGTTCAAATGACTATTTATTAATTCACATTGTGATTCATTTAGATTCACACATTGTTTATGAAATAAATTTTTGCAAAACTTGCACTTAACAACATTGTCAATTGTATTTAAACACTTGTTACAAATTTAAAAGAAAGAATTAATTCTACCAATAACGAACGGATTAACAATTGTAAAAATTAGCAGATGCCTATGAAGATAATGGATTAAGTCGAAGGATAGGCCTACTGCGTAAATTGATAACCACATCGCTGTCGAACTGCGGCTCTATGACCAAATACGTTAATGAAGTTATATCAACTCCGCAATCATTGAACGGTATAGGATTTAAAATCGATGATGGGTGGATCGGAACGCTTTTGTTAGCTGGATTACCCGAACAATATCGTGATGCAATAAAAACCAAATTGTTGCAAGAAGTGCGACCTGGAGAAAACGAAACAGCAGCATTCTACACAAATAAGCGGAAAGACCAGTCACATCGAGATTACAAGCCAAACGATAATCGAAAAGGTCCAAAATGCAGAAAATGTCATAGTTTCGGACACATTACGAGCACTGTCGTACTAAAACACGTTTTTCGATAATGATGGAAAATTCGATGCATTTAGTGACGTGCTATCAATAATTGATGTGACAAGCAAGAAAGATTGGTACTTCGACTCAGGCGCTACGTCTCACATGACTATAAACCGAAATATGTTGGAAAATGTACATGCAGATACTGGGACAGTTGGTGCTGCAAACAAAGGTACAATGAAAGTCGAAGCCTCTGGAATGTCTACACTGAGACCAATTTGCTACTCAGAACCGATCAAAATCAACGTTGTTCAACTTATTCACGAATTATCAACGAACCTACTATCTGTAAGTCGCATCGTAATGCAATGCCACACTGTTGTATTTAACAATCAAGGAGTATAAGTACTAATCCTAATCAAAAGGTAATTGCAACTGGTTGCCATTTAAATAATTTGTTTAGATGAGAGTAAGACTCTCAAAGCACAGCACTTACTTGTGCAAGAGCTGCCAGTGAAGAACTGTGGCATCAGAGGATGGGCCACATAAATTATAAAAACTTACAACTAAATACTGGTTTGGCAACAGCAATCCAGTTTGAAAACGAAGGTCATAACGTTTGCAAAATATGTCCAATTGGAAATCAGATTAGATTGCCATTTAATAAATTTGGCTCCAGGGCGGGTACAATTCTCGAAATCGTACACTCCGATATTTGTGGGCCGATGGAAAACGACTCCATTGGTGGAAGCCGATACTTTCTTACGTTCATTGACGACAAGTCGCGCAAATTTTTGTTTATTTTTTGAAAAAAAAGTCAAAATGGGAAGTTTCAAAGTATTTTGAGGAATTTTACCGATATGCTGAAAAAAAAGTGGCAACAAATTGAAAGTGCTCTGTACTGACAATGGCAAAGAGTTTTTAAACAAAAAAAAATCAGCAGATTTTGCGAGTTAATGGAATTCACCACCAGACAACAAACGTGCATACGTCCGAACAAAATAGAGTTGCTGAACGAAATAACCAAACATCGTTGAAAAGGCAAGATGTATGCTTGCCGATGCCAAAAATGCCAAAAACTTGCCAAAAATGTTCTGGGCTGAAGCAATTGCATACTCAGTATATCTCTTAAATCGTTCACCCTCAAAAGGTACAGGCATGACTCCTTTTGAAGCATGGACAGGAAAGCAACCAGATTTGTCTCACATCAAAATTGTTGGGACAACAGCAATGGTTCACATACCGAAAGCAAATCGATGAAAGTGGGATCCAAAAGCACACTAATGCATCATTACAGGTTTTGATGAGTATACTAAAGGCTATCGTTTTTATGACCCTGTGAAAAGATATGTTTTCAAAAGCCGAAATGTTGCGTTCATCAACGAAGGCACAATTTCAAACCAACAATTTTCAAAACGATTGAAACTGAAGCAACTACTGGAATTCAATACATTATATCTCAATTTGATCATCCTACAGAATTGCAGTCGCAGTCCATAAATACCAGTTTTTACGAGAATGCTGCTGATGAATGAAATTCAATTAATCCCAATGAGACAACAACTTCTACGGCGCTTCCTCAGCAAATTAACTCGGACGCACAGCAGTTACAGGTGTTGAGGCGCAGCGAATGGGAGCGCAATTTATCAGACAAGATTTAATAGTCGAAACAGATGATTCTCCCTCATCCATTTATTGTGAAGGTCAGTTTTCCGATGCAACAAGTGAGCAGAGTACATCAACAAACTATCAAAATTTACAGACCAAATTTGAAGAAACAACGCTCCAAAATGAGCTTACAGGACTTGCAGCGCCTCCATTGTACCACAATCGACCTGCCTTGCTTCATTACCAGCAAGTGTCTAAGCCTAACGATGAGAGGCACATATCACAAGGCAAGTACCCTAAACAAGCACCCTGGGAAATTCCTAGTACTTACTATTAGAAATGTTCCCCAGGAAAACGTGAATGATCCAACAACACCAGAGGAAGCACTCTCTAGTCCAGAAGCGAATAAATGGAAGCTAGCCATGGAAGAGGAATATCAGTCACTACTCGATAATGCATCCTGGTCGCTGACAGAGTTGCCAAAGAACCGAAAAGCAATCAAATGCAAGTGGGTATACCGGAAAAAGGTTGACGTCACAGCCCATGTAAATAGATTTAAAGCGAGGTTTGTAATTAAAGGATATTCGCAACGAAAGGGGGTACATTAAGAGGAAACATACTCCCATGTTGTCCGTCATAGTTCGCTTCGATATCTCTTTACACTAGCCGCACAGCTGGATCTTAAAGTCGAACAAATGGACGCTGTAATAGCTTTTTTACAAGGAAAATTCTCAGAAGAAATTTTATGCTGCAGCCCCCACTCTTTGTAAATATAAAATATTCTTCAAAGGTATGTCGCCTTAAGAAAGCTTTATATGGACTAAAACAGTCCAGTAGAGTTTGGAACCATGAGCTGGACAAAGCTCTCACTACGCCTGAATTGCAAAAATCAAAACATGATCCTTGCATATATTCGAAAACAGAAGATGGACAAATTCTAATTGTAGCAGCATATGTCGACGATTTGTTGTTATTTTGCAGCAATAACAACTGGCTTAAAACAATAAAATTAAAACAACAGCAACAATTTAAAATGAAGGAACTTGGAATTGCCACACACATACTAGGCATGAGTATAGCTCGTGCACAAGGAATATTCCCTGTTGGAAAATCAACTAGTTTAAAAGTAATTGATAAAGTAGTTTTTTGTCAACCACAACTAGTTGAAATTCTGAGTTTTTTCCATAGAACAAACTAACTTATTCAACAATACATTGAAAAGATTTTCAATATATTTGGCATGCAGGATGCCAAACCGGTTCAGACACCAATAATGCGAGTGAAAAATTGTTAAAAGCAGACTGTTCAACCAAGGCCGAAGATATTGAGCAAATGCGGAACATTCCGTATCAGGAAGCTATCGGTTCTCTAATGTATTTATCTCAATGTACTCGTGCCGACATTTCTTTTGCGGTTAACACTCTAAGTCGATTCAATTCTAGCCCTGGACCTCGTTATTGGCTTGCTGTAAAGCATTTTTTTCGCTACCTGCGTGGAAATTCCACATTCAAACTCGAATTTTACAAAAGCGGATGTGATCACATTGTTGGCTACACGGATGCTGATTGGGCAGCTAATATTGATGATCGAAAGTCGACAACTGGCTATATATTTATAGCACAAGGTAGAGCCATATCTTGGTGCTCAAAAAGGCAACCTACCGTTGCACTATTCTCTTGCGAAGCAGAATACATGGCACTTTCAGCCACAGTACAAGAATCAATCTGGTGGAACGGACTTCAAGCTCAACTTAAAAGAAAACATCCACTTCAGATCTACTGCGATAATAAAAGTGCTATTGCAATTGCAAGGAATGGCGGATTTCATCCAAGGACGAAACACATTGATATTCGTCACCATTTTGTGCAAAACAAGCTAAATTTAGGTCAAATCATATTGAAGTACATAAGCACTGATAGGCAGGTCGCTGATGCCCTAACCAAACCATTGGATAAAATTGAACTTAAATCTTTTCGTGAAGCTATGGGAATCCGGCTACAACCCTCAGATTAATGAGGAGTATTGGTGTCACTTTCATAATCTGCTAATTGTACATACTCATGTTAACAGAAAGTTACCTACTCATGTAAACACAAACTTACTTACTCATTGAACACAAGCTTATTTTCATATTTAAATAAATTCTTCTTCTCTGATCAGTGTAGTAGACCGTACGTTTTTTATTCTCTTATAATTTTCGATTTTTGTGGTGTTTCTATTATTTTTGAATCTTAATCCAGGGCAACCCAATTTTTCTTTATGTATTTTGGCAACCCTGGAATTTCAAAACTTTTCGAAAGTAAACCAAATATATTTTTCAGAATTATTAAAGTCATTTCAGAAGAGAATCTATGTTTTTTGACTTTTTTCTGTGTTCGATATGCTAGAAAAGGATACTTTAAGGATTTATGAATAACAATTTTTAACAGTTATAATTTTTTGTTCCAATTTTTGGTTTTTTTAAGTTTTTGCACAAAATACCTCAAAATTATTCTTAGTTCAGTTCTTGTTTGCTTTTTTCAAAGTTTATATATTTAGGATTTTAGAAATTTTTTTCGTAAAAATATTTTAACTTGAAATATCCAAAAAGGCATACTTTTATCAAAAAATATCATAACGCCCAAAGTATTGAACGTTATTGCACAACTTTTTGTTTCTATATTAGGTATATTTTAAGAAAATATTTCCATGACATTTCACTGAATTTTTGTAAAAATGTGTGCGATTTTTTTAATACAAAAAAATAGATTTTTTCTAAAAGTAAAAAATCAAAACTCTGGCAATTTAACTGCGATTTTCAAGTTTGATAAAGCATTTTTAAGGTAAACTAAATTGAAGCTTATAAAAATGTAATTGTGATTTTTTTGGGAACAGCACTATTTTTCAATATAAATCAGATTTTCAATGTAGAGGTTGCTTGAGACAAGTTTAAATATCAATATTATTTTCTGAAAATTTCACAGCTTACCTCTGTCATGTTAAGGAACAAAATCCCGGTGAGTAATTAAACATCAGAAAAAATTGTGTCTTAGTAATATTTTATCCTCTTAATAATATATTTAATAATTTAAATAATTATTTTGATAAAATTATACCAATTACGCTGCGAACACACGTGAAAATTTGTCATAATAATTTTCAAATTTGTATTAGTTGTCAAATTATTGCCGTCACCAAACGAATTGCCGATAGTGACGTAGGTGGCATAACAATTCGTCGTCTGAGTGAAATAAGGTCGTATGTGTAAATTGGCGTTTTGAGTTAATGATACCATCCTACATTTATAAAAGAGATCTTTCGAATGGCGTTTCGTGTATTTTATATCTCTTTTAGTTTTCGAGATATTCAGTAAAACATTGTCGTATGTGACACTTAGTTATCTTTTAAGTAAAATATTGTCTTATGTGCAAAGAACTATCAAATACGATAATTTTATCATACAAATTTAGGTTTTTTTATGTTGAGGAACTAATGTCGTATGTGTTCGTTGTAAGAATGTAAGCTTAAAAGGACATTTTCAACCAATATTTAAGCTGCTAAATTAAATTCGATGTCCTTTATAAAATCCAGACGTATTACAAAAAAAAATACGTAGTCCTTCAACTTTACTTGAAGTCAAGTTTTCCGTACTTTTTTAATTTATTCCATGAATGAAAATTGATGTATAGCCGTTGATAGATCTCAACTGTTCCTTAAGCCTGTATGATACTTAATTAAATTGATCATTGAAAATTATAACTAGAGCAGTTCAAATAGCACGAATGCATGGATTCAATTGGTGTGAGTAAGTACGCATATGGTACGAATTGGAGAAAAGTTTGTAGGACGGACTGTATTTTCTTTGCATTTTTTTGCCGTTTCTTTCAATTCGTTCTTCGTTAAGTTTCGATCAAATATTTACTGTGCTGTTAATAATTAATTTGACATTTTAAGAGTAAACAAAACTATTTAATATAAATGTATGCTGAATTGGAAGTGATGTGTGTAGCTAATATAAATTTATTTAATGCAGCTCTTAAAAACACCAGATATAAAAAAGTAACAACGTTTATCCTTTTCTTACAAAATATGTCTGTCCTGCCCACGCGCCACTTGTTTTCAGATTTTAAAATTGGACAAAAAAAATTAAGTATCATACGAGCATTAGTATTTAATTACCGAATTTAATTTGAATAATTTTTAATTTCTGCTTTTATTTTATAAATTTTATTTTACTATTATATTAAAATATTTGCATAATTATTCGTGGTATGTCATGCAAAATATTAGCCTTAACATATAAATATGTTATAAATGACACATACGACAACATCTTTTTTTTTCTTCTTACAATATGTGCGAGTAATTCAATTCTAAACTTTGATTGCGATTTCCCACAACCTGCGAAATGTAACATACGACCTTATTTTACTCAGGCGACGAATTGCATGGCAAAAAACCATTTGTTTGAAAATAAAAATTATTTCGATTGTTTAAGAATTTAAATTAAAAAAATTATTCTGAAAAAACAAAAAAAAAAGCTTTCATTAATTTCTGCTTTTTTTTGTTTTTTTTTCGTCACATTCACAAACAAACATCAACTCTTTGCCACTCTATGTCAAAATTATTGCCAGCCAACTTGCAGCCTGATTGTTCCAAGCAATTGAGCTGGCAATTGAAAAAGTTGAGAGTGTCGGTGAAAAAAGTTTCAATGTATTGAAAATGCTGTGGCAAATTGTCTCATGTGTTCGCTGGGTTATTACAGTATAACAATTTCTGAATTTCTTAATTTAATATTAAAAAAGTTTTTTACTTACATCAGTTGTACTTCTTGTATCTTTTACTGCAAAGCGGTCGCTCAAAAATTGCATTGCATTATATGCGAACCACTTTGAGACTTAAACATCACTACTTAGGATGAAAAAAGCGAGTCCATTTTTTTCACTCCATAACATAATAAATAAATTTTCAGCTTCGTTTAAATAAATGTAATTTTATTTTTAATTTTTACTTGTAACAAAATTACAGCAAAAATAGCGAAAATTAACGGAACTGATAAAAAAAAACAAAAACATAAACAAATCCTGAACAGTGTTGCATTGCGTTGTTTTGGAATTAAATCTAGTACTTTTCATGATTTCTTCTAAAAGCTAGTCCTTTTTCCTACTTTACTGTTTTTCAAGACAGCGCAGCACCGGATTCGCCCAAAAAGATCAAACAAAGGCCGAACGAAAGAATCTTCGTTCGTTCGTCCTAATTTACTTTCTACGCACGAACAGCGTTCACTATAAATATATCGCGAACGCTGTTCGCCTGGGCTTAGTGTTTACACCGAGCGAACGAACAAGGTTTCTTCCGTTCGTTCGGGCTGTCTAAACCCACAGTGAGATTCAATGATACAACTCGAAGTACTTCGTTTTCAATCCGCTTTTAGGTTATCGTCACGCTTCGTTTTTGTTTATAGCATTTCACTTAAAGCACTTGTTAAAAAAACTGAATTGATATTTATTTAATTAGTTTCACTTACTTTTTCGTATTTAACTTTTGCCATTTCTTTGCAAAATTTTACGTTAAACAAGGCGGAGGCGTATTGCATAATAATAAAATTCTATTCCGCTACCATTTTCGATACGAGTCAATCATACACTCGGCGGTATCATACACTACGGCGTAGCCTCCAACGAAATTAAAACTACTCCAGTGGTGCGTTTATATAACTATTCTCTACTAGTTTTTTCTCAACTGGTTGAGATTGTGACGTCACAATGACGACATTCTCAACTAGAGCATTCATAGAACTGTGGTGAGTTGAGTATTGTATTTTCTACTAGTTGAAAAGTTCTCGTCAGCTTTATACTTGTAGAGTCTGTCAATTTGCGATTGAGAATGGATGGTGTTGTAAGTATGATTTATATTTCGTTTAAATTTATTAAAATTTTTTATTTATTTCCGGTGACTGAAATCCAAAAACAAAAATTTAAGCATTCTCTCAAAATTATTGTAGAAATTCAACAATAACGATTGCTAATAAATTCATCAACTGCATTGCTAAAATTTTGTACTGATTAAAGAATTAATTTTTCTTCAAATGTTAATAAATTTAAACGAAATAAGAAACCATACTTTCACCATCCATTCTCAATCGCAAATTGACAGACTCTACAAGTATAAAGCTGACGAGACTTTTTAACTAATAGAAAATACAATACTCAACTCACTAGAGATGAGCGATCCGGTGATTTTTCAAGAACGTCGTTCTTAGTGAACGTGATTTTAAAATCACCGTTCTTTTAAACGGTGACCGTGATCACGTTATTTTTTAATTAAGCAAATACACATGCAAATATGTAACCATAAGCAATGTAGTGATGTCATGTACATTGTTTTGAAAATTTGTGCTACTTATGTTAATACTGAAAATACTTAATAAATCTTTGTAATATAAATATGTGTATTTTTATACAACTATATGCAAGCGTTTGTAAATATTTATTTTATAAATAAATTTCAAATCTTAAACACGGTGACATGATAATTTTTAACTAGCGTGTCACCGTGTTTTACAGTGATCATGTTATTTTTATTTTATTATTTCTGTCAGAAAATTATAATTTAATTGGCTCGATAAAAGTAGTATATTTAATGTTTTCTTTTTACGTTTCCTTGCAATTTCAGACTTTAATTAGTAGTGCTATTTCTAAACCAGCGACAGCCCTGGTCATTTTACGAGAACATTAAGAAAGAGAAAATATTTGGTCTGAAACAAAATTACAACATTACCAACTCTTGCTTTTGCGCATTGAATGTGTGCTTGAAAGACAGAGACAAAAAAACACAAACGTGAAATCACTGGTTATGTTACGAATCACTGCAAACAGCATAAATAGCTAAATAAAAAAACCAAATCACTATTCACTGTTTTTTTAAGTATTTGATCACCACAGTTACCAGTGATTTTTCAATCACGGTGATTAAATCACAGGTACGAAAATATCGCTCATCTCTACAACTCACCACAGTTCTATGAACGCTCTAGTAGAGAATGTCGTCATTGTGACGTCACAATCTGAGAAAAAACTAGTAGAGAATAGTTACATAAACGCACCACAGTTGAGAAAAAACTAGTAGAGAATGTTACATACATGATTCAATCATTATAAGGTTATCCAGATATTTTACGTTCCAAAAAAAATTATATTTTAGTGTTCTGCTGTGTTTTTTCTTAAAAGTACTTTTTCCATATGCTTGTGGTTATGTTAAAAAAAATCAAGTGTGCAATATTCTGTAAAATTTATTGAGATGAAAATAATTTGTAGAAATTTGTTTCAATTTTTGTAGCGTCATTTATCTCTAATTACTTTGTGTCTTAGTATGTGCTATTTTTAATTTCGAACTAGTGTTAAATAATTTAAAATTAAAAATGCCTTCAAAAATTAGGATATTTAAGACGTCGTATATGTTCGGCAGTGAGCTAGTGCGAAAGTATGCAGTACCGTTGGATTTCCGTATTAAAAAATAAAATCACTTTATTCTAACAATGACCAATTTTAGAATAAAATGGAAATTCGATCATTTTTGATTCAAAAATTTCAAACTTAGCCCTACTTTTATCACTGTGGAATTTTAACTTAACGTTGTTATTTTTTTATTCTCTGCGTTGGGTAAACAAAACTAGCTATCTTTTGTCAAAAGAGGAAAAAAGTTAGTTTGATTTTCCTTAATATAAATGTAGAAAAGACTATAATCATCCTTCTATTAAAAAAACGATTTCAAAACTTTGTATCACAGGTTTAAAAACATATTTTCAATAAATTTTACCTCTTAATTGACTACTGTTTATTACTTATTTTAGCTCAAAGATATAATAAAAATATTCATACAAATTCTTTGCAATATGTGTTTTGCATTCACAAATTAAATTTTTTCAATATGTTTTTACATCAAAAATGTAGCCATTACACTTTTAAAAGCTCATAATATAAGTTTTGTTCAAAACAAACAGGTAGTAAAACAAACGTAGTAGTCCAATGTATCTTTAGTATTTTGTACTACCAAAAAGTATGATACTCATGCAACTGCGGGATTTTTATGTCATTAAAAAATTGCTCTTTCGAATGATTCGAAAAATTTCGAACTTTCATGCAAGAGGTGCTACACATGCTAGTGAAAGATTTTTTTTTATTTCGTACAAGCGAACTAATTTCAAAAATAAAGGTTCAGGTAAGACTCGAAACTCAGTATGGTCCCGACATACAGAAACTAACGAGTCGTCAAAAATTTCACCAAGTTCTAACAGACCGAGAATTAAATGAATGGCTCGCATTGAAAGCAGACATAAAAGGACTTTTGGGTAAAGAACGCAAAGACAACTACAGGCCATGGCATAATTATAAGGTAGGGTCGACTCGGAGAGGAATGGAGTACAAAGCAGAATAAAGCGAGATTGGTGTCAAAATCAGCTGTTCATCGCGAATTTCTTTATGCTCACGTTTCGCAGTCATTTTTAGGTTAAAACTGTTACAGGTTTTTTCGCAATTTTAACCGTTGTGTCAACAGCTGTTGGGTTTTATCCACATCGACAGTAGATGTACCCGGGTACTTCATACGTTTTGTATGGCAGATAGTTGCTTTTGATATACAAATATTAACTACTACCTGGATTCTTGTAATTTTCTGGTTTTTTTTTTTTTTATTTATTGGAAATATTGTCTAGTTAACAAAACTTTTATCATAATTTGGGAAAAAAAAAATTTGGTACCTAAATAATCCATTTTTACCAAAAATGGGAATTGCCAAAATCCATAAAAATTTAACAATTTCAAAATTCTTTTTTAATCCTTGTAATTTGATCCCTTTTTACCAAGAAAAATAATTAACATTGAATTTTCATTCGCAAAATTCCGTTATATTTGAACTGAAAATCAACCCCTCTTGCTCATAGTGCTATTTTTAGTACCTGCGCAGAATAATTATAACTCATAAAATATTTGTTCAATGTAAACATTTTTTTTTTGGAATGTGTAGGAAAACACGTCTACTAACAGGAACAAAAGGGTATTTGGGAATATCTTGCCTACCTACCCTTGCACAACCAGTTTTGCAGGCAGAAACATGATTTTTTGCGCAGGTTTCGTTTTGAGTAGTTTTGTATGCATAAGTCAGTTTATGTGCGATTTTTGAAGTGTAAAGACCTAAAAATTTATTTTGTGCGGCAAATATATAAAAAGTGAAAATAAAATGGCAGATGGTGAGTGGCTAGCTCCGCGTCGATTGAATGCACTACCGTATGAGGAGCAGCGTGACTATATACGCACATTTGTTGAGGCTTCTGACTCTGAAGAGAGTGACCACGAACAAGCGGTAGATCAAGAAGACTTAGAAGGAAATATTGATGACATTGGTGGTGAATCATCTGACGCTGAACAAGTCCAGGAAATTGTGTATCACCTAGAGGACGAGAGGGATTCAGACGAGGAGTATGAAGAACCGCCACTTGAAACTGGTGATTATTATACGGCAAGAGATGGCAATATATGGTCGTCAATACCACCAATACCTGGACGAATACGTGCGCACAACGTTCTAAGAAGTCGCAATCCTGGACCAGTGCCATCGACAAATGGCTTGACAATGGCAGAAACCTTCAATCTTATGATGTCAAATGAAATATGTGATGTAATTATTCGCGAATCAAATAGAAAGGCAAGGCAAACTTTTGATGCGTACAATGAGCAGCATCCAGATGCGGAACCACGAATATGGGTGCCTATAACTGAAGTAGAATTTCGTGCATATTTGGGTGTGCTTTTGATGGCTGGCGTATGTCATTCCGGTTATGTTCATACCACTGACCTGTGGAAAACAACTTCACATCCATTATTTCGTGCATCAATGAGCTTACGCAGATTTTGGGCATTCAGCCGCTTCATACGCTTTGATAATGGAAACACTCGGAATGCACGCAAACAAAATGATAAGGCAGCTGCAATTACAGACGTATTCCTGATGCTAAATGCCACTCTGCGCAAGTATTATATATGTGGCACAAACGTTACCGTAGATGAGCAATTATACCCATATCGTGGTGGAACTGGCTTCACACAGTACATTCCATCCAAACCATCCAAATATGGAATAAAAGTGTGGTGGGTCTGCGACGCCATTTCATCATATCCCGTGCAGGTAAATCAGTGTTCATACATTCATTTTATTATATCAACTTGTTGCAAATAAACTAAATGACTAATTCAAATTTCATTTTTCAATTTTTATTTTTTCAATACAGGGTCAAATTTATACTGGAATGGCAGCGTCCGGCGAACGTGAAAGAAACGTTGGTGAGCGTGTTGTGAAGGACTTAGTTGTCAACAATTTTGGTGGAAGTGGGCGAACAGTGGTATGCGACAATTTCTTTACAACATATAACTTAGCAAAAACTTTGATGGTGGACAACAGTTTGGCTTTGTTGGGCACTTGCAACAAAAGGCGTATGTTCGTGCCAGCATCATTTGCCAATCCTAAAGGACGTGAAGCAGAGTCTACGCTATTTGGATTCTGTAACAACATGACGATGTGCTCATACGTCCCAAAAAAAAATAAGGCTGTTGTGATGCTGTCTACTTGCCACGACACTACAGAAACTGCAGGTCCAAAACGGAAACCATTGCTCATACTTGATTATAACAAACATAAAGGCGGCGTGGATAATATGGATAAGTGCTTGACTGAATATTCAACCAAACGGCGCACAAATAGATGGCCTTTAGCATTTTTTTATAATATGCTTGACGTAGCTGCGTATGCTGCGTATGTTATATATATGGAAAACAACCCCCATCTAAAACCATCTACCAACCGCCGTAGGATATTTCTGCAGCAGCTCAGCGATCAGTTATGCAGACCACAAATCGATATAAGAGCGGACAATAGCCATATTACGCGCATATTTTCTACTAGACACGCTATGGAAGCCATATATGGTATGCCCTTGAAGATGAATGTTGGTGCACAAGAGGAAGAGGAACGTGACAGTTCTGGCCGCATAAAAAGAAAAGGAAACTGCTATATTTGCATTGCAAAACGCCAAACGAGAAAAGTATGTGCAATTTGTAATAAGCCTGTGTGCGCAGAGCACTCGAAGGATCATCCACAATGCCTCAGATGCTGCTAAAATTCATAAAATATATTTTTTACTTTCATTATAATGATTTTCTATAAATAAATAAACAAATTTCCATAAAATAAACTAAATATTTCCATTTATTTCTATATATTTGTATGAATTTTCATAGAAGTACCTGGGTACATCAGCTGTTGACGCTAGGTCATTTTCTAGTAACTGGGTTATATTTTCCAAACGGTTGGTCCAATTGACCTGAAATTTCACACCAATATCAATTACATATTTCCAAGCTATGATACGAAGTTTCATCAAGATTGGACCAGCCGCTTGGAAGATATAGCAATATAAAGTGAACTTTGCCATTTATTTCTATATATTTGTATGAATTTTCATACAAGTACCCGGGTACATCAGCAGTCGACGCCATTCCACTAACTTGAATTTGGGCTGTATCGACTGAACTGCTGCTCCAATCTTGATGAAACTTTTCCACATGATGCAAAAGTGTATGGTTGAGGATATCATGAAATTTCAGGACTAACCGTTTGGAAGATACAGGAAAATTAAAGTTGCAAATGTACCCGTGGGCTCTACGATCGACACAACGGTTAAGACTTCTTTCACATTTTATAGTTTTTATTACACTTTTTTTATAATATTTTCACTCAAATTAGCCCAAATTTAACACCCGCGACCGCACGGTTTGCAACTTGGGAACATAAAATATTTTCATTTGCAATTTCTACGAAATTCGTCGTTTTGACATATATGTTCCTTCTCATTATCCACTCTTCGTTGACGCGTGAGAGCACTCAGCGAAGCGGCCCTACCTTATCATTGTATCATGCTACAGGCAATCTGTTGCAAACATGTTGGCAGCTTTCGATGAAATTAGGGTTAATATGTCTTACAAAATTCATCTCTTGCATCAGCATCTTGATTAACTCGTTCAACAGTTGCCAACTGAATCTGATTAGCAAGGCGAATGTTATCACCAAACTGCTCTTTCATTTGAAATAAGGTAACCATAGTGTGCATATTTTAAATTCCTAGATTTTTCTAATATCTTTGTCAGAGTGCACAATTTAAACATGTTAACGATTGAAAACTATTTTCGTTTCAGGTACAGAGGAAAGAATTCTCCAGAAGCAATACTCGCTGAAATTTGTTGGTGGTATAAAAACACCTTTGAAGAAGAGGAAGACGATGAGAAAGAGGGAGAAGTGGACGACAAAGATGAAATTCCATAATATCTGTTGGACGAAATTATCCACCTTTCTAATGATGAGATGACGATGACCAAGATATTAGAGGGCAGTGATGTTGATCCACAGCCGCCTGCTAAACGGCAACTGGCAAAATCATTAATTTAATTTATTTAATTTTTTTACTTAAAACTTTTCATAACATTTTAATATTAAATTTTTTTCCATATTTTTATAATTTCTATTTCGATGTTTTTCAATACCAACACTGAACAAAATTGGTACATAAAAGATACGAGTAAATTAATATTAAGCTGGAAAACGTAAGTTTTGTATTATGATTGTTTTCTTTTTAAATGAAATTTATTAAAGAAACTGAGAAGCATATTATAGATCAAACAGAAAGCAAAAAGGCATAGTTTTGTGGAAATATTTTCAAAAAGCATGAAAAAAAAATAATTTTTTCAGCATTTTGCTTCATAAGCACTCAAAAATTTTCTAAATCAATTTTTTAAAAAATTTGATTTATTGCACAGGTCTCTAGCAATAATTTGGCTTTTACAGATTGAAAAAATATCAATTAGTCGACGAGTTATAGCCAAAAAACCATATAAACAATATGCTGAAAATCGGCATTTGACTGCTAATCTCGAAGGTCGATTAAAAAAAATTCGAACAAACGCCGCGATCCGGGTCTTCTAATTTAGCCTCTATTTTCACCCCACTCTCAGAATCGACCTAACTTTTGATAACCTGGATTTGTTCCAGTGTAATTCAATCATGGTTACATAAACGCACCACAGGCATACAAAAGCAAAACAAAGTACGCCGTAGTGCGACAGAGATGAAAAAAAATTTATTTTTAATACATCATCTTCTGAAACAATGTAAGAGATGAAAAAAAATTTATTTTTAATACATCATCTTCTGAAACAATGTAAAAGGTGGAATTAGCTCCAAATCACTCAAAGATTCGCCCCGAATTTTTAAATTTTACTGTACTTAGCAGGCCCAAGAACGTTTTAAAAAAATTAAATATTTAGTCGTTCAATTTTAAGTAAAATCATGCTGTTTAAAGTTATAAATCATAATCGTCTCGGACATCGTTATATTCCAACACATGCCTTTTGATTTGTGAACCATCCACCCAAGTCACAAAATCTTCCAAATTCCGGGAAACTAAGAATGCAGGGTCTTTGACAACGAAAGGACCGACGCGGACGTGACCTTCTTCTATCAGATCAGTGGCATTCTTCAGATTTTGAGAAAGTTTATCTGAAAAATATTTAAATTTTAAACAGTAAAATTTGTTGAAAATGTTTCCTACTTTTGACCATTATGAATGGTAGGCGGCGACGACAAAAAAAGCTGGCAGATATTAAGCTTGCAGCCTCAAGATTTAATATATTATTTGACAGGCCAAGGGCGTAGAGTTTATCCAGCAATAAGGCTGTTGCCTCCGTTTTGAAAAGATCATTTTTCGCAAGATTCGATATTTTAGCAGTTAAATCACGTATCTCTCGAGACAATTTATTGTACCTATATAATCAGGTAACGTTTACATTTCAGATATATTTTACATGTTAATACTTTGTGTAGTCGTCACGTTTGCGAACATGATATCGCCGTAAGACCTTGTTTTCTTTTCCATAGTTATCGACATTCCAGGATATAAAATCTACTTTTTTAAGAAGCTTTTGTTCATGAAACTTTAATGTCCGCACCATCGTGTTTATTTTTTTCTTTATTAGAGATGGATAGATCGACTTTTAAGCGTGGTACACATTAACGATCTTGAGTGACACTCCTGCTCATGTAATCTTTGCGTCAGCTGTGACTAACCTTGCAGACAAACGTGCAAGTTTTCAGTTGCTAGTAGAATATATATATTTGGGCCTATTCGGCACAATCTGTTATGAAAAAATTCTGTTATTTTGTTATGATATCCAATACAAATTTTTGAGCTGTCAAAAAATCTGTTACGAGCCCAAAATTCGTATTCTGCACGGCAATCTTTTATAAAATCTGTTATGAATCATAGCAGATTTTTTGAACTGTCAAAAAATCATTTACAAAATCTTAAATTGGTATTCGGCACGACAAAAACTGCTATGAAGTCTGTTATGAATAACAACAGAATAACAGATACATTTTGCTGTCATTTATCATAACAAATTTTTAGAAACATTTTAGTGTGAAAAATGGATGTTTATTTAAGAATTCCAATAAGATTGGTTCAAAAAAGGAGGCTAATGGAATGTGATATTTAATGAATATGTATATATATTTGAAAGACAATTTTTAAAAAGAAGAAACGATCGGACCACTTTGCTGGAGTTACGCGTAAGTAGCAAACCGTTCGATCACCTGAAATTAAATTGTATTAAATTGAATTGTAGCAAATATGTGCAATATAAACAAAAGCCTTACCGTCTTCCACTTGTCGCATGAATGCTGAGCACCACCTGTTGAGTTAAGGTTGCCAGCCAACTCTTGCCACAGCCATTGTACTGATGCGGCGAAGTGTTTCCTCCTCGCCAGAACTGGGTTCTTTTTCAAGTACGAGTAATAAACCTCGTTTTGCTCCAATGATACTTTTTTTCGAGTTTGCCTATAAAAAATGTTAATTGATAAAATACAATTGCTTATTTAAATGATTAACTTACTTTTTTTGCTCTACATTGTGATTTATTTTTTTTTTTATGTGCACTTTAAGAATTTATTGACAGCAATCAGCTGTTTCATAACAGAAGTTAACGGATTTGTAATAGATTTTTGTTTTCGAAGATTAATAACAGGATACCATAAAAGTTCGAAATGTTGTGTACAAATTTTAGCAGATCTTTTACGGTCGGTATCTTTTATGATTGATAACAGAAAATGCGTAGCAGAATAACAGATTTCGCCGAATAGGCCCAATGAATGGTATTCATGTAAAGTGGCAAGCTTATATTTTGGCCAATTAGTTCTCATATTTTTATTAGGTAGATTGTATGAACGTCTCCATTTGCAGAGATATGTCAGCTGTAAACTTGTAAACAGTCGACTTTTATTTATTTATTTTATTTATTTATTTATATGCAAATGAGTGTACAATAAGACTAGACTTTTATAGTACATCGAAAGAGGTAACTAAAAACATTAATAATTAACGGTTATATTTTATCGAGCTCAAGGTCAATGTTGCTTTCCGAAGAAAACAACTGAAGGAATAACAACTAACAACATCAATACCCTTATAGAGTATCAATCACATAGCAGACTAGACAGCTGTTTCATTGGCCGCTACACCAACTCATCAGTAGCCTTTTATCGTGATTCTTGCTGTGATCCACTAAGCTCTTAATTTTCTACTTGTTTCACGAATGCAATTAGTAAATTACCCTGAATTGCGGTACGAGAACACAAATGATATGAAAGCAGCTTAAAGTTCTTCTAATTTGTGAAGCATACTTTCAGGGAAAGTATGTTCTATTATTCGAAGATAGATCAAAGCTTTTCTAAATACTCAAAGATTTTGTTGTGCTAGTTCTTGTTGCTCTTCTATTTCACAGTCGATCCTAGCTTCAGCAATTAGCTGATATTAAACTAAGACGACATGAAGATTTGTTTCTTTTGAAAACTTAGATTTTTTTAATTTATTGTGTGTAAACATACACAAATAATCATATTTTCAACGGCCGGGCTCTGCCATAGAATTTATTTGTAAATTAATTACGACCTTCTTTCATAAGTTTTTAAGTTATGTGTTTATATAACTCCAATAATTTTTCAATTATTAAAGGTTATATTTTATCGAGCTCAAGGTCAATGTTGCTTTCCGAAGAAAACAACTGAAGGAATAACAACTAACAACAACAATTGTTTGACATTTTCTGTCAAAATACCAAACGGGTGACCGGGGATCTTGGCTTTTAAGAGATGGTGGCTATGGTATAGAATCGTTCGTTCTGACACCTTATGGGAATCCAGAGCGTGCATCCATACAGCATAAGTTTAATCTTACTCATGCCTCGGCTCGCAATGTTGTTGAGCGAACTATTGGAGTATTGAAAAGTAGATTTCGAAAAGAAGATTTCGATGTTTACTTGGTACTTTTTAATATAGTCAACAAGAAGTCGTCAAAATAATCAACATTTGCTGCGCGCCTCTTAACATTTGCCGACACTACAACATTCAACGTAATCTCAATGAAGAAATAAGTTTAGATGCAAATGAACCTAATAGTGAAAATATTATAATATATAATATCAACAAAACACATAAATACATAAAAAAAATATGAGATCACATAAGTAAACAAACAAAATGAATGAAACTACTTTTTCATTTTATGTTTAAGCTTCATTTCCTCTATTTCTATCTGTCGACGCTTTAATTCATTTTTGTCTGATGCAACTTTTAATACTTCTTAATAGTGTGCTTTGAGGTCCTTCCTTATTCCTGCTACACTATCAGAGATTTTTTCCATGCTTAGGCACATTCTTTTGATGTTATTGCGATTCTCCTTATTGGCTTCTAATAATCCCGATAGTTTTTCTTCTAAATTTTTATGGAAAACAGATTCAGCTGATATAAAGTCTTTAACGGATCCCTATATAAAAGACATGTTAAAGGTTAATATTATATTAGAGTGTCCTTTAAAAATTGAAGTTATTGTTTTTAGGACTAACCCCCTTAATTTCTTTGTAATGCTTTAAGTATTTTCTAAAAAAGGTCAAGTTTCAACAGGTATAACTTTTTCCCCGAATTTCGGGTTTTTTCAATTATTGCAGAAACTAGGTCAAGACTTAGATCATTCGTGCTGTTTTTTAAAATTTTGTACTTTTGGATTTTTGGGATTTTTTTTTTGTAAAAATACTCAAACTCGAAGTTTTGAAAAAGGTACACTTCTAGCAAAACAAATTAATAACGACCAGCTTATTCAACATAATTCCACAATTTGTTGTATCTCCATTTGATATAGTTTAAGATAAGATAAAGATTTATTAAAAATTTTTTAAATTTGGATATTTTCGATTTGTTTTACGCAAGAAGAACAAATTACAACTTTGGAGGTTTTCGTCCAATTTTTATGTTTGATAGCTTGTTTTAAAGAAAAACTAAATAGAAAACGAACTTCGAAGCAGCTCTTTGAAAATGTATTGTTGCTACTCGCAACGTAAACATAAGAGGCAGTTTTTTAGAATTCAAATTTATTGATTTTAAACTTCAAACATTAATTAAAAGCAATGTTAAATAAACGGAATTTTAAGTTCACAAATTAATTTAAGAAAATAAAATAAGCAAGAGAGAGACTAAAAAATTCTGCTGCCTCTGTGTTCGTGTCGTTTATTACCAAATCCATCGACGCTTTGATCTTCCTTGTGATTGGTCGGCCAGATTTTCAGCAAATTTGACAGCAGACATCATAAATGTTGGGCGCGTTCAAAATTTAAGATTTTAGGGTTTGTTCAGATATTACTTAGGGGCCACGTCAGCAACTTGTATAATTATACAAAAGTAATTTGGTTTTTTTTTTAAAAATGAGCACTTTTTCCCCATATAACTCAGTACTGACATGTACCGATGATTGTCGGCACAGGTTCTCGTGGTGCTAGGTACACCACATTTTTTTTACATCTCTTGTAACATCATACAAAGAAATTAAGGGGTAATCCCTGAAAAAAAACTTAAATTTTTAAGGGACACTAATATATATGTACCTAAATTTAGGAAAAAATTACAACTGTATGAATAATAACAGCAGTGTATGTATATATCGATCGTTAAACTCACAAATGTGATAAGAAAAAACAATTTGCGATGTTTTCCAATTACAATAATAATATGCAATGCATATTATACAGGGTGTCCCGCAATAGAGTGGAAATATTTACAGATTTTTAAGGTGACATCAATTTTGAACCTTATTAAATTTTCTTTTCAATGACATTATCCTACTAAGTAGAAAACAATAAAATTTTGGACTGCTTAACTGTATTCTTAGTACTGGCTATTCGTATGCTTGCTGCAATGTAGAATTTTTCGTAAGGAAATATTTGCACTCTATTGTGGGACACCCTGTATATTACATTTGTGACTTATATGAAAACGCACTAACCTGCATTGAACGTTCTACTTTCCTCTTAGGAGTTGGAGGTAGAGTATCGTTGCGTATCATGCAATTTTGTGAAGTGGTTGGAATATCATCAATATTTCCATCATTGATATCGATGGCTTCCTCCTCAAACACATCAGAAAGTCCAACAGAAGTTGTATGCACAATATTATTCACATAAGCATAAAGGCCAGAAACAACGGCTAGAGATTCTTCCGCATCGGAGAAAGTATATTTTGTGAAAAGGCCACCACCAGTCGCCTTAGCTTCTTTTCTATTATGCGCTAATTTCTTACGAGCTTCGTACTTCCAGTCAGTCCAAACCTATTAATTAATTATTAAAAAAAATCAAAATTCACTGTTTTCATACCTTTTTCCACCCGTTTGCACCCTTAATTGGTGGACCTTGACTGTTCAAAGTTTCTGTGAGCTCTTGCCAATAAGCCTCTATTTGGACGCGGTTTCCTCTTGCGATATCCGCTTGCTTCTCCATGAACTCCTATAATACATTACATTTTAAATTGCTAATAAATATATGAAAAACAATTTATAAACTCAAATAGCAAATTTGGCTGCATCAAAATAAAAGCGCGGAATTAAATTCACTGTCAAACAGCTGATCGGATTAAAACTGGTGAAATTTCCGATTATTCCGATTGTAGAACAGCTCATTTCCGATTGTTCTGATTAGTTCCGATTCGAAGTAAATATCGGTATGCATGGCACTGATGAGCGTTCCAAATCCGATTCCGATTGAAATCGGACTATAGAACAGGGCTGAATATTTCGCACATTTATATAATGTTCTAAACTGCAGCCAAGAATATCCTTACTTTGCACAGAAATATGGTCAAATCAATGGATTTTATAAACATATCTTGCAGCACTGCTAAATGCCACTTGAAGATTATGCTGGGAATGAGAATCCAGCTTACTATAAACGTCGTCTGCAAAAGTTATGTATGGGATTATTAGTTGCACTACAAGCCTTCTCCGAGTTTCAAGCGGGGTAAAGCCAGAAGACGCACGTAAGTAAGTAAGTATATTTTACCTCATATATGGTTAATGTGGTCAGTGCAAGTGAGTTTTGAATTTATTACAATACCTAGGTTTTAAGCCTTGTTCATAAAATCCAAAAAGCTTTGGAAAGTCAATGAGGCAAAGAAGAGTTAATTGGTTGTTATCATATGCTATTCTGATATCGTCCATTCTTTTCATAGCTGCCATCGAACAGCTGTGGTCAGTCCAAAAGCCCGACTGCAATGGCGATTAAAGATGATTGGCCTCTAAGTATTCCGAGATTTGATTGGACATTATACGTTCAAATACTTTACCAAGAGCAGGAAGAATACTTGTGTGTCTGAAGTCTTTGGGTTCAGAAGCAGAAGAAGATTTAGCAACTGGCATACCATAGCGACTTCCCATAAGTCAGGGAATCGAGAGCTTGTTATACAGTGATTAAGTATATGAGTGAGGGCCACTAAGATAAAATTATTTATTTAAAATTATAATTATTTGTATTTAAAATTATTTAATGATTTATAATTATTTAATAATTATTTAAAATTATTTATTTTAATTATTTATAATAATTTTATTTATTTATAATTATTTAAAATTATAATTATTTTATTTATTTATATTATAATTTAAGAAATTTAATGGGCATTTCATCAATCGCTACTGCATTAGAACTTATCCTCATTGTACAATTAGCTACATTACCTTCACTGACAGGTTGAAAATCAAAAGAAGGAAAAATAAAGTTACTTGTCTGTACTGACAACTCACCACTACAAGTCGGAATAGAACTACCATTAGACAGAAAGAAATCATTAAGCCTGGCTATAAACCACACTCACTAGGCTTTTTACTAAAAGCTCTAAATTTTTTCAAGTTTTGCCATAGCTGTTTAGAGCTTAAGCTAGAGCTCAGCTTGGAGTTATAAAAGTTAATATTTTCTTCCCTACCCAATATAGTAACTGCACTATGAGCTCTTCGGTAGATTTCCCAATTTTCATTAGTTATTTTTTTTTCCATTTAGAGTACAGTTTATTCCTTGTTCTTATAACCAACAATACACGATTAGAAAATCAAGGACAAGAACGGTTAGACACCTGAATTGAACGCAACGGAACATGACGATCGATGAAAACAGTTAATTTATTCATAAATACACTAAGCTTATAGTCCACAGAGACATAATAACAGCCGTCAGTCCAAACCAAACAAGATAGTTCATAGGATAAAGCAGAGAGATCAATTGATTTATGGTCACGATATGAGAAACTGACCTGAGAAGTTCTTTCAAAATTAATTAAACTGCATAATATTAAGTCATGGTCAGACAAGAAATCCATTTGGTGGAATTTTAGAACATACACAGAGAAAAAAAGTGCGCTTTAAAGTTAAAAGTGAACATTTTTAAAATTTTTTTAAAGTGCTGCTCCCTTAAGGATCTTATGGGCAAAAATAAAAAAAATAGTTTTAAAAGTGTTTATTTTATGTTTTAAAGTCCTTACTTTGAAGCATAAATTGAAAATTTTTGATTTTAAAGTGAACTCTATCAACTTCAAATTGCCGAACTTTAAAAATAAAAATAAACAATTTTAATTTTAAATTTATCAATTTAAATTAAAATAAACGTGAAAATTTTAAAATTTAAATTGAATTTTAATATAATTGCATTTAAAATAAAAGTATTTACTTTAAATCTTAAAATGGTTTTAAAAAAAAATTGCTAACTTTTGACTTCAAAGCTTTCACTTTAATAATTAAAGTGTAAATTTTTTATTAAAGCGTTGATTTGATGTATTAAAGTGTTTTACTTTAATATTTAAAGTGTCAGTTTCTCGTTTAAAGTGTTCATTTTAACTTTTAAATCGTTTCACTTTAATAACTAAAACGGTTTCTTCTGTAAAGTGTTCATTTTAAATATTAAAGTGTTTGCTTTAAGATTAAAAGTTTTTATTTTGTAATTTAAAGTGTTGCATTTTTTTAACTGTAAAGTCCACTTTAAATTGCTTTTTATATTTAAAGCGTGTCATTTAGTTGACTGAGTGTACATCTCAATTGTATTGTTTATTTTCAATTTACTGTTATACAACGCGTTGTGATTTAAGACGTTTTTAATCGAGTAAAATAAAACGAAAAAGTGAAAAATAATATTTCAGCATGAGCGGAAAACGAAGTAATGCAAGAGGGAAATTTATTGCAATTTTTGTACAATGCTGACGAAATAAATGACCCAAGTACATTAACATATACTTGCGTTATTGCAGAAAGTCCATTTAAGGAAAAATTAACTGAAGACGACACGGACCTCCTAAATCTTCTAAGAGAATTTCATCTGGAAAACCTATTTAATGATCTAAAAAGTAAGTATATCAGCAATAAGAACCAATATTTCATATGAGTAACATAACGTGTTTTTTAGATTCAAAAATTACATTTAGGAGCTTAAAATATTTAAGCAAAGAAGACATTGCGGAGGCAATACAAAATATTGGATTTCGGGCAGAGTTCAGAGAAAAATTATTTTTCTGGCGCAAGTCTTAGGTAATATACTTACTTATATGTATATAACTTTTACCAGACTAAATCACTGTTTGCATTTGTTTTTTCAGTTTGGAATTGAAGACGAAACTTTGAGCCAGACGTCAAAGGTTTTTAATTGGCTACAAAAACCTCGTCAAGACGATTCACCCAGTTCATCATCTAACTCTGTTAGTAGAGTTGGTCTACAGGTAAAACTTAGCACACAAAAATTTGGTATACATTTAAGTTAATGCATTTGATTACAGCCGCTGTCCCATATTTTGAGCGAAACTTCAAAGGGAATCCAAATAATTAAATATTATCGGGAGAACTCATGCTTATCTAATAACCATCGTGACAGCATTATTAAAATAGTTCTGGAGGAAGTCATGGTAAAAGAAGTCAAGCTCAAAACTGAAGACTTCTCCAGAATTCTTAATGAAATAACTGTGTTATTTCCTACGGAAAAAGACAGTCAGGTAATACAAAAATCAATTCAAAATTTTTTTTAAATATTATTTTATATTATTAGTTTCAAGATATATCAAGAATGTTCCTGAGTTTTAACTTGTTTTGATTCTAAAATTTATGTCTGAAAGAAAAAAAAAATAATGAATTGTATTACTTATTTTTTCTATCACCTTATTTAAGCAAAAAGTTGTATAAAAACAATTTATAATATATATATACATACTAAAAATTCTTTTCTATTTTTATTGTAGAAAAAATAAAAAATTAATTAAAACAAACTAGTGTTTTTCTATAAAATAGGGCCAAAAGCAATTAAAAGTGTGCATTTCGATTCAAATATGAACACTTTTAAATTAATATGAACACTTTTAAAATGGATCGAAAGTTAACACTTTTAATTTAAATGCAGACATTTCAAAAACTTCTTAAAGTGTTCGTTTTAAATTTTAATGCGTACGTATTTAAATTTTTTTAAAAGTTTTCAATTTAAATTTTAAATAAAACACTTTATATTAGGTTAAAAGTGTACTTAAAGTGTTCATTTTTATTTTAAAAGTGTTTATGCTTAAAACTTAAAATTTAAAGTGAACACTTTTAAGTTAAATACTTTTCTTAATAGCTCAAAATCATTAATGAAAACTTTTAAATTAAAAGTTCCATGTATGGAGCTTAAAGTGTTTTTAAAGCGTTTTTTGGCTGAGTGTAGGAACTATAAGAAACTAGACAAACATCAAGCAAACTAGGCTAACATTCATGCATATAACGGGTGGGAATGCCTAAATTCGTCACTTCCAAGCCACTTAACCAAGACAAATAATAAAAGTTTTCAGTAGCAGAGGCATTTCGCAATAAAACTATATTAAAATCACCACAAACAAGAAGAAAATCATAGTCAATGATTTTTGTGCAAAGGTCAGAAAAAAGGGCTCAGGACTAATGCATCTATGAGGGTTATATACACAAGATACTAAATTTTTTTTATTATTACCAACAATTTCAACATTAAGAAACTCACGTACATCACTACTTTTATTTACGAACTTTACATTGAGACTTAACTTACAATAAATAGCACCACCCCCACCACTTCTACCACACATGTCACTACGAAAAAGGCGAAACCCCTTATAATCATAAAAGGAGTCCACTAAATCCGGTTTGAACCATGTTTCCGTGACACAAACTATATCAACAGGGGAATTTTCAAAAATATACCTAGCTTGATCAAGTTTAAATCCATTTAAACTACGCGCATTCAAATGTAAAATATTTATACAACACGTTGGTTACACAAGACATGAACTAGGGCTTTGTAATTATCAGTAGCACCAAAAGACAACCCAAAAGAATGTGTCAGGATTTATTTAAAGAAAGGTCAGCTATAAGCCAATGCAACATATACTCAAACAAACATAATAGATTAAGTGAACATTCCACGCAAGAAAATAGGGTGTTAAAAAAAAAGAATTATACAATGTAAGCAAGAAAACCTGGAAGTTGAAATGAATAAGTAAGAAGCAAAAAGAGAGAAACATTTGCTTAGAAATAAAGCAGTTAAACATAATATTAATATTAATAATTATTATTAATATTTTAATATTAATTCGACTTCTGGAACTAAATGCTATCATTCCTCATCAAAACATTCGTATATAAGAAATTAGAAATTTCAAAAAAAAGTTTCAGCTTAGTATCAAAATTCTTCATTACTTTTTTGTATTATAAGTTAATTTTTTACGATATGAATAGCTTTTTTGCTCTTGACATAGCTTATAAGAGAATCTGAGTTCTTTATACATAGAATTTCTAAAAAGAATTTTTCTAAATATTCCATTTTCTCAAAACTACTGAAAGTGGACTTACGCCACTTGTGCTCTGAGCACCTCATATATAAAGTTTAAATACAAATCATATACACGTCATTATTCACTAGTCAAATTCAATACGGTATTTTAGATCAAAAGAAATACAGTGAATGCGAAAAGTATTCGTAAATACGTAAAAATAATTCATAAATTAACTGCAATCTGTATTGTAATACGCAACGTGCCGACGTCCTTGATGTGTCTGTAAACGCATCAACTAACTTCAGTCAGAAATTGGAACTTTAGCAACCTTGTGCACAGCACGTCTTATGCAGCTATTTTTGGTTTTAATGTCTATAACGCGTTCGTAGTTAGATTTGTCTGCTATAGTTTTAACAACTCTTCCTAAAAGCTATTGTTTTGGCGGTAGATTGTCTTCCGATACCAATACCAAGTCATCTTCACTCACGTTGCTCTTCTTGTTAGCCCACTTTGATTTTCGATGTAGCTCGTGAAGGTACTCTGACGACCATCTTCTTCAAAAATGCTGCTGAATAGCCGAGATTCTTATGCAACGGTTCAACAGTGAAATTTTTTCGTTTTCCGAAGTGGGCTCTGACATACCGATAAGTGCTCCACCAGTTAAGAAATGAGCTGGCGTAATAGCTGATTCGTCGTTCGGGTCATTTGACATTGCCGTCAATGGGCGCGAATTTAATATTGCTTCAATTTACGCTACCACTGTACTAAGCTCCTCAAATGTTAAATACGACTCGCCTAAGATGCGAATCAAGTGGAATTTTGCCAATTTCACCGCCGCCTCCCACAGACCTCCAAAATGTGGAGAGCGCGGTGGTATATGACAAAACGTTATGTTGTTTTCTGCACAAAACTCTGAAAATTTGCCCTGAGTTTGCTGATCATAAAAGTATTCCTTCAACTTTCCCAATGCTCGTCGAGCACCTAAAATATTTGTGCCATTGTCACAGAAAAGTTTCGCACACAGACCTCGCCGCGCAACAAACCTATTAAGAGCTGTCAGGAAAGCAATTGTCGAAAGATCAAACACAACTTCCATATGCACTGCCTTTTTTGCAAAACATATAAAAACTGCAATATATCTTTTTGTCACCTTCATTCCTCTCTGCTTATACGTTGTCATCAAGGGACCGCAGATGTCTACACCTTTTAGAGGGTAGATTCCCCATCATTTGATTTTCCAAACGCGGTCGACACCGAAAGCAGCGCAAACATTTTGTTGTTACAGATCTCACAATCTTTCTTGTGTGTATGATCCAAAAGCGTTGTCGAAGAATCGCCATCAATGCTTGAGTTCCAACGTACATATTTATCTCATGCACATAACGCACATAGCTGCGTACGAAACAACTATTCCCAGGCAACAACATAGTATGCTGTTCGCCATATGGTAGATCTGAATTCTTAAGTCGACCTCCAACTCTGGAAATGTCCACGCCATAGCAGCTCTCAATAAAAACACTTAAGCCTTTTATGTTGCTTGATGCGTGAACCTCGCCAGTTTTCTTGAAAACACGCTACTCTGTTCCGAAGAAATGTTGTTGCAAGCAGTATGAAATTCGAATCATAGTCTCATCTAACATTGTCGCCGACAGCATTGGCAGCTTGCCGTACGTTCTTTTTACACGCCGTGCTATGCAGAGCAAAAATGCAACACACCTTCACGCAACATGAAACTCACTGTGCCCCTCGAGCTATTCAACGAAGTAGTTTTGCTTTGTTTCAGCCATAAAAGAAGAAGCACACCTGCATCTCTCATCGTCTACCTGTGCTGACTTGTTGAATATTTTATTTACTGGTCACTCATCACACGGCTTCATCAAGAATGGTGGACCTGAGAACCAAAAAGAATCCATTAAATCTTCTGCGTACGCACCTCTCGATATCACATCTGCTGGATTAAGCCGCGAAGGTAAATGTCTCCACATCGCAGATTTTGTTGATTCCTGTATGGAAGCCACCCTGTTGGCTACAAATGTATTCCAGTTTAATGGGTGCGCGTTCAGCCATTCTAATACAATCTCAGAGTCAACTGGAAAATTCTTCTGCGTCTTCTCTACTAACATAGAAAGCAAGTGAAGTGAAGAAAGTTAAGTAGGGTAAGACGGGGTACATTTGACGCTGGGGCACATTTGACTTTACACTCTGTGTAAAAGTATCATAATTTCACTTAAGGAAACGTTTAAAAAATTTCACGATTATATTCTAATGCATAATCAAGTTACATGTGTTTTTCTATTTTCGCGACCTTAGTTTTAATTTTCGGTAGCTCGGACGTAATCTCTCCTTTAAATAATAATAGACGTTTTCTTAAGCAACTTACAAAATTGGTTACTCTGTTTATGTGTGTTATGAAAATAAAAAGTGAGTTTATCTGAAGTGTAATCCAATTTGAAAAAAAAAAAAAAAACGAGACGGTGAGTAGAATTGAGCCCCTTTGACTTCTATAAATTTGGCAGATTTGACAAATTTTACATTTATTAATGTTAAATTCAATAAGGAGTTTTCTAATGCTCAGTATTTCTTTAGCATTGGTTCGCAACTATAAAAAAAGACCTACTATTGAATTTTTCCTTCTTTTCCAAAGTTATACAGCGTTGCTATGTTTTTCTATCATACGCTTGAATAAGTATGAATACACTGACTGTTGTTTTAAAAAAATATTCAAAACTGGCCGGCGCTTCTAAGGATATATTTTTTTAAAATTATGTTATATTTTGATTAAAATACAGAACTTTTAAATGAAAGTGTCAAATGTACCCCGTCTTCCTCTAGTTCAACAATTTTGTTGGCTTCAGATTTTAGCTCTTCGGTAGAAGAGATATTCGCATTGTTTGAGTTGCTCAAAGATTCAACTCTTGATGTGTTATCCGATACATGATTTAGCAAGTCGAGATTTGGGATACTATTAAACAGTTGCTTATTATCGGAATGCATTACTTCTAGGGAGTCTCTTAAACACTTTATAGCAAGCATAATGTGTGACAGTGACAAGTCCCTGCACTCGTCACAGAAGAATTTTAAATAAGCCTCATATTCTTTAATATATTTTAGGCTTCTCTTCGTCATTCCCACACAGCTACCGTGGTATGATTTCCCGCACAGTCCATTACATCTAAATCTAATCTAATTTTTAGCACGTTTTTGTCCTCAATAGTGCAGTTGTTATAGGCGCAAGTGACTTCCATTATTGTATTGTTTGGTAAATGGGTCAGTTTTTTTCTGGGTTAAGCACAGTAAGCAGCAGCTTAAGTAGTTTAAAAAGCTGAATTATTATATAATAAATCGCATATAGATTTTTTTAATTGTTTGTTATTGTTTTTTATGTATGGGGTATTTTTTTTTATGGGTGAAGCAAACAGCAAAAGTGCACTTTTTTAATAGTATTTTAATTGCAATGATTTACCACAGTAACCAGCAGCTTAAGCACAAACAAAAAATAGTTCAGAGTTATTTTAGCAGAAGGTGCACTTTTTGTTTTTGTTTTAGTTGTGTCGATTAAAAAATAGCGGAGAAAAATCAAAAACACGTCCGAACGGTTTGACTGAATACTTTTTATTGTATTGTATTATTATTATATATTTTCAACACAAAACCAACACCGTTATTTGTCATCACATCATTTCACAATATATGCTCACTTTTAACAACTAGGTCAGTTCTATTTATATTACCTATAATTGTTGTATCAGGTAGCGGTTTACATTTGCACTGCTCTTTTCTTCTACATGGAAATATATGATCTCATTATCCACACACGCCCATACAAGTTATGCCGCAGAAATTATTTTATGCTTTTAAACGATAGGGTTTCCAAAAAGAAGCAAAAATATGTATAGCAAGTAGTGGTCTATTTTGACCCCGTGGGAGTTATGGGTTTTTTATTGCTTTCCGGAGGTTGTTTCACTCAAAACGCTCTTACAACGAAACTTTTTGATGTATAACTCTTTGGAAAACCGTTTTGGAAAGCTCAATTCAAGACCTTTCAAACAATATCCAATATTACTATGTGTATTGTGTATTGTGTACTATGTACTGTGTATTAAGAGAAGATTTTTTTGCGGTCAAATCACCAAGTTTTTGAATAATTGCACAACTTTTAAGTTTAAAGTGGATTTATTTAAAAAATACTTACTAAACTTACAATTTTTTGTTCAAAATTATGATTTCTCTCAAAATTTCAAATAAAAATTATGTATCTATTCTCTTCTTTACTCCCATTCTTTATTGAAACGCAATCAAAATATATCCATTTCAAATTAATACAATGTTAGCATTTACACTGCAACAACTATAAACGTAACGATTCTAAGTCGTAATCTGAAGATATATCAGAAGATGAAGTGCTTTCCTCTTGCTACGTAAGAATTTTTTGCATATCTGGGGTAAACAATCGTGCGTAGGGGGGATGCCAAATTAGAGGTGTGTACTTTAAAATAAGGTTTGATTTTTTTGTTTGAGATGCATGTGAAAGGCGATATCCATCGAAACGTTTTGGATGTCTTTTTTTAGTGTCGTTTTCAGCGACCTCTATATAAAAGCCTGAAAGCTATTTTAAAAAAGAACGTTATTTTTATGAAGTACTTTTTATGTACAATAAGCTGTATAAATTTGAAAAAAAGTAATAACTCCTTGTATCTAAACAAATTTCTTAAATAAAGCTGCGTTTTAAAAAAACAAAACCTTTACAGCTTTTTGCAACAATATATTTAAAAGATCTCTATTTGTATGAACCCTATATGATTTCTGGCAATCTTTATAACGTGCTTCCTGAGCCTCCTCTGAAAGTTG
The DNA here is from genome assembly GCA_914767935.1 of Coremacera marginata. NCBI lineage: Eukaryota > Metazoa > Arthropoda > Insecta > Diptera > Sciomyzidae > Coremacera > Coremacera marginata. The sequence continues at coordinate 71,137,356 of OU612044.1, read as the reverse complement.
CCAAATAGGCACAACACATTGCTTAATAATTTCTGAGCCATGCCAAGGAATTTCGTGGACACTAACTGGCATGCAATACCAGCCGTAAAAATTTAAATATAATTTACGGGTTTTATCTAAAAAAGTCTGGAAAACTGGAATATTAATTTCAATTCCTGACGATATACAGCTAAGTATAATATTAAAGTTCTTTATTAACCTTATGTTAATTCCCGTTATATCATGTCCCGTTATATTTGCTGTAATTTTTAAAAAATGTTCTTTCTGCATTGCCGTCATGGGTAGTTCCATAGCCTGGTTTGCATACTTCAATTAATATACCCACTTCTTTTCTAAAAGTTGATTGAATATTTTTTTTTTTTTTAATAACCAATTTATCCGCAGGTAAACGATTTGCTATGTGCAAGAGACATTCAAACGCTTTAATCCAGCCATGCAGTGATGACAAGCCATAGCGATAAAATTCCACTGTTGGCATTTTTGAAAGTGTCGCGATATTCTTCTCAGACGGCTTAGCTTCATATGAAACACGACGAATTTGCAATTTTTCCGTCAATCAGTGTTAGAAGGAAGTTTGTTTTCACCGTAACATTCTTTGAAGCCACTGATGTAGTTAGCAATTTCATACCAGCGACTTGACTTTCTATATCCTTAAAGTTTTTTATGAATAGGTCCTCAGTCTCTTATGCTAAAATCAGTTTGAACGGGCGACATAATTGAGTAGATGATGGTCTAATATTTTGCCAAACAATTTGTTTTGAGTCGTTTTCTATATATAATTGTATCGGTACAAAACTTAAAATGAAAAGGTATTCATCAGTACTGGATTCATTTTGAAATCGTTGTTAATATCTACTATACCCTTATCTTTCATCTTCACCCCATTTGCAAATGAGGGTTTATGAGCTATCGTCAGCAAAATGGTTTGATATAAACGATGATAATGTAGTAAGCAATCGAACTATTGTAATAGCAACAATATCTTGCACTCTCATTGCAGCACTAATCTCATTTACAAAGATTGCACTCTCTTCTGGAAAAGACTCTTTTTTAGCTTTCTTCAGCAAATATGTTGATGGATATAAGACATGACCAACTTTCAATGTATCTTTTCTAAGATGTTCTTAAATACGCGTAGTTATTTTAGTATCAACGTAAGAAGCTTCTTCGGGTGTTAAAATACGTTTATTTTCCTCTTTTACATATTGCCTGCATCTCTTAGCCACTTCAGTGGGTTCAGAAACCGTTTTTATGATATCTGCTTTTAACTGATTACCAGCTGCGCGTTGAGACATTTAAGCAGCATAGCTTAACACTTCTGGAGTATATAATTCCTGGTCTTCTTCTTTTGGAACATGTAGGTTGCCTTTTAGATTATAATAATATCATTCAGTTGAAACCAAGCTTGGCAAGTTTTTACAAACCTGTACAAAACATACATTACAGTTGACCATAATCAAAAATGAAAATAAGTAAATCATATATGTCATACCTATCCCTACAATTTCCGGCTTTATAAAATTTATCATTAAAAACAAACAGATATTTAGAAAGCCTTCTTCTTAAAATATTGACCATGTCAATAGCTTATACAGCATTATTGGATTTGTAACAAATATGCTGCACCAATTTATCCAATCTTCCACTTTTAGGAACAATGCAACACACTTCAAAAAACTCATATCGAAATAAAACCACTTTTGTAGTATTCATATCATTCTTTTTTTTATTAATAAGCACTTAAAAAATTCAATGTGTTGTGACGAACCAATTTCTATAAAATAAGCCCCACAATTATTTGGCTAGTTTATGCGCTATGAGCAGGAGGAACTACATGTGCCTACAACCAGTAAGCAGAACGACGACACTCAGCTACAACCAACTCGAACGAAGCTTGGTACTAAAGTCGAACATCGTGCCAATGGTATGATACAACGAGTGATATGAAGAGAGACGAGCCAGCATTATACACCACGAGTAGAGCAAATGAAACCATCCATGAGAACACTCATCTAGAACTAACGAGAACAACATCTACTCCACAGTAGCAGCTACAACCATCATGCCGACGGCATGACACAACAACAACGCTAAGCAAAGCTTGCTAGGTCCACATGCAGAAGCATTACAAGCGACGGTTTATATTCATATTATGAGTTATTTTATTTGTTGTATATTTTTTTTCATTTATATTTATTTAATAATATTACGCTACATCATTACAAGTGGCAATTACTTTGATTCATTGCTAATTCATTTCACGCCATACCTACCTTGTACATTTAGTTTAGTTTATTTCATCATCAAGTCTGTAGATGCATATATCCTACAGACTACAATTACTGATAATTTATCACCAAAAGTATAATAATAATAAGAATACTTATAGAATTCTGTTAAGAAAATATTATTAATTAAATTTTTAATAATATCTTGAGGACCAAAGATATCAAATTCGTGCGAGGTACACAATTCATTAAAAAGAGACAAAACTCTTGTAATTGGCTCAATTAAAGCATAATTTGTTTTGCAAGTTTTTACATAAAACAGTTTAGAGTTACGTAAATGTTTTAACGGAATATTGAACGAGATAAGCTCTAATAAATTATGACAGTCAATTGTTCCAGAAATGATGTCATGTATAAATAAAAGGGACGATATCTTTCGTCTTGATTCCAAAGACTTAAGCCCTAAAAGCAAAAGGCGTGTACTATAAGGTGGCAACGGATCATGAAAGTTTGAAGAACGCAGAGCATATTTTGTGAAATTTTTTTGTAATTTCTCAAGCCTAAAAGACGTTGAGACAAAAAAAGAGCACCAAATAATAGACGCATACTCAAGTCTCGACCTCAAAAACGCACTAACAAGGAAAGGTCCCCAGGTGTCACTCACCGATTTGAATAATTTTTGGATATGTGATAGAGGACAAAAAATTAATGTCGACGTATTCTTTTATACGTGCTCAATCGATAGTTTACGGTTTCAAAATTACGTTTTAAAATCAGCGAGTTTTGATACCCATATTGTGGTCTTCATCTCTAAAAAAAAATTTTGTTAAGAAAATAAATGCATATTTTAAAAAAGAAACTTTTAATATAAAAACTTAAAAATTTAAAAAAACAAAAAAAAGGTAACTTTTAGAATTCTTTTAAATCAAATATAAATAAAAATGAAACAATTTCAAAAATGCGCTCCTTATGATATCGACTAAATACTGTTAAAAATTACAACAACAAAATTACAATGAAATTTATTTCTCTAAAATGGATGCCATCATGTGTGGCTTTAAAATACCTTTCGTTTGATACCAAATTTCTATATATTTTTATGGAAAATAGTGAAATTGTGGCAAAAAACGAAATTTTCGCTGATTTTAAAACGTCATAAACTATCGATTGAGCACGTATAAAAAAATACGTCGACCTTAGATTTTTGTCCTCTATCACATATCCAAAAATTATTCAAATCGGTGAGTGACACCTGGAGACCTTTCCTTGTAAGCAACATATTTAGGGTATGTGGATCCGAAAACTCAAAACTATTTCTACGTATAAAGGCAATAAAGAGTAAGCTTTAGGAATAAGAAAATTGAAATGGTCACTAAATGTAAATTTTGAATCGAAAATAACCCCCAAATCACGATATGTAGGAACTACTTGGATTTCTGAATCAGATAAGAAGTATGAGTTAGATAATGTATTCAACGTGAATTTAAAGAGTGTTAAATGAAAACATTTTGGAAAGTTTAATGCAAGGCCATTACTTTGGCTCCAGGTCACGACTCTTGTAATGTCCGCTTGCAGATCAGCAATGCCAGAAGAGGAGGAAATTTTACGAAAAAATTTGAGGTCATCCCCATGAAGTAAAAAGCGAGCGTTTAAAATACACTTCGATATATCATTAATAAAAAGAATAAAGAACAAGGGTCCTAGGATACTACCCTGAGGAACACCTGAGGAAGCTATAAATTCAAATAATTTTACATTATTTATACTAACAAAACACGTTCTATTATGCAAATAAGAATTAATCCAATTCAAAAACGACGAATGAAAACCCATTTTCGATAATTTCAAGAGTAAATGCTTATGCGAAATTCTGTCGAATGCTTTTGAGAAGTCTGTGTAGATCACATCAACTTGATGACCAAGTCCAAAAAAGGATACATAGTACTCAGAGAAAATAGTTAAATTTGACACAGTTGACCGACCAGCAATAAATCCATGTTGTTCAGGGCAAATGTACCGTTTAATTAAAAAACTAAGTTTGACTTTCATGATCTTTTCGAAGAGTTTTGAAATGTTAGATAATTTGGATATTGGTCGGTAGTTGGCAACATTACTTTTATTGCCGATTTAAAAATAGGGGTGATAGAAGCAATTTTCAAATGCTTTATAAAATTACCCTCAGCCAGAGACTTATTAAAAATTAACTTAATGGGGCCGCTAGCGCATTTGCGCATTTTTAAAAAAGAATTGTAGGAAAACCATTAATATCTTTCTTAAATGTTGTTTTCATACCCTGGATAGATTCAATAACATCAGTAATGGAGATAGAGAAGTCACCAATATATGTAAAGTCATCAACTAAGTCAACCAAATTTTCAACTGGTTTGTTATTGTCCACACCAAAGTTGGACTTGAAAAAACCAGCAAACAACTCTAATGGCATCAGTGACAGTAATGACTCAGTGGCAGCTAAATTAGATGAAGACATCATTTAAAAACATTGAAGAAGGAATTTGAGAGCCCCTCTTATGGCCTGAATAAAACTCCAAAAATTAATTTTGCGTTGATATTAATTAAGATTTAATATTAAGAACATATTGAATTGAACCAATGAATTAATATTATTATGGAATTTATATTACTTGAAGCTATATTGCATTTAATCAAACATTCATATATTTTCTGCCACATCAACATAATTAGCTTATTACTAAGTATTCAAAATCTACTACTACGACTTAGCATTCCTACTACTTAGTAGTAAGAATGGGGTCAAGCAGCAGTAGCTGTAGGATGAACTAAAGCGGATATAGCTTCCTTCTAGGGAGCCACAGCCTCTCGTTCATCAAGACAGTTAGTGCGTAGTGAGAACACTACGGATCTAGATATGGGTGTCGAAAAATACTCCCCCCAATCCAGGATAGCCCGAGTCCAATCGGAGTGTTTGCAGTCGGGGGCAACAAGACTGCATTCTAGCGGCGCACCTCACTGGTACCTGCCCGACCCAGTGAATAACTATGGGCTTACCGTGATAGTGGGGGCTATGTCACGGTGGACGGTTCTTTCCCCTAGACTTATGTGGGATTTATATAGAAATCCAAAAAACAACAAAAAAACGAGTCCCGAAGTAATGGAATCCCAAAAGGATTTGGCCATGGAAGGATGCGGGATGCCGCAAGGCAACCTGCCGGGCCTGGCAGACAATAAAACTCCGAAAGGGGTGGAGTTATCAGCCAGTCCTATCGAAGCTGCAGCGCCAGGGAACGCTAAGCCCGAAGCGGCAGTTAGCTTTTCGGCTAAGGATGGGCAAGGTGTCCAAGGTGGACGAGGGTGATCTGGCGCCATGGTGGTGCATGGAACTCGGATCCCTGAGAAAGAAGGTTAGGAAGGCCTTCAATCTGCACATAAGAGGGGGTACCCCAGAAACATGGGCAGACTACAAGGCATGGAAAAGGGAACTGAAGAACCTCATACGAGACTGTAAAAGGCAGTCGTGGAGAGAATTCTGCTCTGGGATGAAAATTATTTCAGAACCATGTAGGCTTCAGAAAATGTTTTCAAAAGACCCATTCTCAAAAGTGGGACTGATCCGAAAAATGCTTGGAACCATGGCAGAGAACTTAGAGGAATCGATGCAAGTTCTGATGGAGGTGCATTTTCCTGGAAATTTTAGGTCTGACGACGCGTGGACACTCTTAAAGAAAGGCATGCACAGGGCTGACAGACTGGAAGTCGAAAGAATGGTCACTATGGACGGGGTGAGGAGTGTTATACGTTAATTTTCTCCGTACAAAATGTCAGGGATGGACGATATATATCCGGCAGTGGTGGAAGATCTCATTGCACCTAGGATGTGGGGTATATTCATTACTTGCTTAGCGACTGAGTACGTTCTGAGAGTCTGGAGAGAGGCGAAAGTTGTTTTTCTTCCGAAGCCCTGGAAAAAGGATTATGCGGAGGCGAAGTCGTTCAGACCGATCAGCCTTATGTTTTTCCTCTTGAAAACGATGGAAAGAGTGATGGTTGACTGTCTTGAGAGCACTTCGCTGATGCATAATCCTCTTAGTAGATGCCAACATGCATATAGAGCAGGTAGGTCTACGGAGAGTGCTATTCACGAATAAGTAAGAGTTGCTGAAAAGGAGCTGTTTTCAGGAGGCATTCCGATGGCCACATTTATGGATATCGAGCGTGCTTTCGAAAAAATATTCTTTGGAATGCTGCGGCAATCCCTGACAGAGCGCGAAAATAGCCCAATGAAAGTAACTTTGGTAGACAATATACTCAAGCACAGGGTGGTCATCATGCAGAATGGTAGAGTCAAGACTAGAGGTAGAGTAAGTAGAGGATGTCCCCAGGACTGGGTGCTATCGCCAACCTTGAGCAACATAACTGGTGAGTCCACAGTTACTGATTAGACTGGATGAATCGGGCATGCACACGATAGGGTATGCAGATGACATTACGTTGGTGGTCTGTGGTAAGTTCATTGACACCATCCTAGACATCATGAAGCGAGCACTCCGAATGGTGGAGGAGTGGTGTCGAGAACAAGGCCTTACCATAAACGCAGGAAAATCAGACAATATTCTCTTTACTAGAAAGAGGGCAGGTCTGAGGAGAGAACCACTCAGACTTTTTGGAGTTGAAATCAACATGTAAACGAAAGTTATATATTTAGGGGTAACCCTTGACAACAAACTGGACTGCAACGAGCATATAGACGATAGCATTCAAAGAGCCAAGAGGGTTCTGCTTCTGTGTACACGCGTTTGTGGTCTCAAATGGGGGCTAAGCCCAGAGTCTATGAAATGGATCTACACTATGATGGTTAGACCCTGTCATCACGTATGCTTCGGTGATTTGGTGGACAAAAGCCAACCAGAAAATCATGAAGGAGAGACTGGACAAAGTCCAACGGCTGGCGTGTGTTGGAATAACAGGTGCAATACACACCATTCCAACAAGCGCAATGGAGGTTCTGTTAGGTATGCTGCCTTCGGATTTAGAAATGAAGAAAACGGCGGCGCTAGCAGCGCTCAGAACGTTGCGAAATGCTACGTGGCATGGATCAACGGCCTTACATGGGCATATGTGCATCCTTGATATTGTACATAGAGATGTCAGGAAGACGGGTATGCCTATGGACGGAAGGCAGAGAGTAAGGATAACAGAAAAATGTTATAATACTCTTATAACAGATGGAGTCGTCTCTGAAGAAATCACTGGTAAAGATATCAGTATATTCACAGACTCTGATGAATGGCAGAGCAGGGGCAGGCGTTTACTCAGAAGAGTTGAGCCTATCGTGTACTGAGGTTGGGGTGGTTTGTGTCTGTGTACCAGGCGGAAATGATTGGTGTGGTGCATGCACTGAACCATGGCAGAATTATAAGGTAGGGCCGAGCCGCTTAGTGCCCTCACTCGTCAACGAATAGTGAATAATGAGAATGTCTGCTAGTTATCAAATCGACGAATTTCGTAGAAACTGCAAACCAAGTAAATACAAAATGTTTCCAAACTATATGCTGAAGAAGTTTTAAAAATGCAAGAAAACTTGTAGCAATTCTAACCTAAAATCAACTGTGAACCGTGAACACAAAGAAACTCGAAATGAACAGCTAATTTCATTTTCTCTGCTGTGCCTATTTCATAATCTCCGAGTCGGTCCTACCTTATAATTCTGCCATGCACTGGACCACCTGATAGATGACCGGGTCAATGGAAAGAAAATTGTCATTGCCCTTGACAATCAATCGGTGATTAGGTGCATGCAGCGTGGCGTCACTTCCAGGATGGCCATAGAGTGTATTACCAAACTCAATAGGTGCACTAAGACAAATGAGCTCACACTTATGTGGATGAGAGGACATTCTGGCATAGAACAGAATGAAAATGCTGATTCTTTAGCGAGAGAAGGATCAGCAGAAGAGTTTCAGGCCTTATTAAGCAATGGACGGACTCGAAACACCGTACAAGAGTAAGAAACTGTAAATTGCAGGTAATCGAAGGCGGCCGTGAAGTGGTCTCGTAGTGAGGCAGCAAAAGTTATCCGTTACAATCGAAGGACTTAAAGCTGGCTTACTGCACTGGTCATAGGACACGGTCCCTTCATGTGCCAGAGTCAGTGTCGTGCGTTGGCAAGCATAAGATTGACCATTCTGGACGTCCATTTATTGGCAAAGGCGAGATTGGTCAACTGACCTACAAGAATATGCTTGAGGTGACAAAGGATGCATATGTAAGGAGCGCATGGTCACGTATGAAGTTTCCGAGCGGTAGCATCCTTTGTCCAATGGGAACGAAAAGGGAACAACTGTGGCCCTCTTCAGCCAATCCCGGATTTATTATATATAGTAGGAAGGAAGCATCGTCAAAGAATCGCTGGCAGAAGACATTTAGTTATAAGCTTATTATTTTCTGAATAAACGAGGAGTCTGTACGAACTATCAAACGGAAAAAACGTGTTTCATTCAAGCGCTAGGACAAGGTAACATTACATACACAGTAGTAGTCGTAGTGTCTCCCGATACATTTCTTCGTCCTTCTCTCGAGTTGTGGTGGGAGGCCACTTAGGTCAGATCAATCCGCTCAGCATCACTCTCATCTCTGCTCTCAACGAGTGACTATCCGCCGGAGAGAACTACTCTCCCCTTGAGTTGTGCTACCTAGGCCACTTGGGTCAGATCGGTCCGCTCAGTATCACTCCCACCCTCTCTCCCCACGAGCATTGCTCTTAAAGCGAATCCTTATTGTGAGTTGTATTACGAGGTCACTTGGGTCAGATCGGTCCGCTCAGGAACCCTCTCACCTCCGCTCTCAACGAGTTTCACTCACAAACCTATCCACTCCCTCCGACATACAAGTACACACAAGAGACGGAGCGCTAGGAACGACAGCGAAGGTCAACGCGGGGATAAGTCTAACGACCCGAAGAAAAATCATCCGATTTTTTAACATCACGTAAGCCAAACAACGAGAGCTCCAAAAGTACAGTCTCGTAAACTGTGATTTTTTTTCGTGATTGAAAAAAATTTATATTTTTATTAAAATTAATTACACTATACCAAAAGATTGAATATTAGTGTGGTAGCTGAATTATTGCATAACAAACTACATAGAACAATATGCAATATGAATATGCAATTAAAAGCCAGGCAATTTCCTATCCAACAAGGTATTATTTATTATTTATCCAACAAGGTATTATTTATGAAAATCCATACATTAATTTTTTTTTATAACATTTTTTGTATCGCATATTTTTTGCATCATAATGTTAGTATGCACATGGATAAAATGGCGCTAAAGATCATATAAGTAAAAGTCTTTAGCAAATAGGCCTTTGGCAGCTGCTCAGAAATAAAAAACCCTCTGCCCATCCAACACTGGCTTCACTGACTTAATTGTGCCTAATAATAATAATAAATCGGGAATTAGCCGAAGCGGACCACAGTGGGTCCCTTTTCGTCTCCATAGGACAAGGATGCTACCGCTCGGAGCCCTCATACTGAGCATGCTCCTTGCGTAAGCATCCTTTGTCACCTCAAGCATATCCTTGTAGGTCAGTTGACCAATCTCGGCTTCGCCAATAAATGGACGTCCCAGAATGGTCAATCTTATGCTTGCCAACGCCAGGCACTGGCACAGAATGTGTGCTGCCATTTCCGGCTCCTCTAGGCATAACCTACAAGCATCGTCCTCGGGCAGAGTCATCTTCATGAGATGGTACATGTAGGGACCGTGTCCTGTGACCAGTGCAGTAAGCCAGCTTAAAGTCCTTCGATTGTAACGAATACCTTTTGTAGCCTCACTACGAGACCACTTCACGGCCGCCTTCGATTGCCTACAATTAACAGCTTCTTCCCACCTTGTACGGTGTTCCAAGTCCGTCCATTGCTTAATAAGGCCTGCAACCATGTTCTCGCTTATGGCGCCTATAGGCTCAACTCTTCCTATAGGCTCAACTCTTCCGAGTAAACGCCTGCCCCTGCTCTGCCATTCATCAGAGAGCCGACTGTGAATATACTGATATAATTACCAGCGATTTCTTCACAGACGTCTCCATCTGTTATAAGAGTTTTATAACATTTTTCTGTTATCCTTACTCTCTATAGGCATACTCGCCTCGCTGACATCTCTATGTACAATATCAACGATGCGCACATGACCATGTAAGACCGTTGATCCATGCCACGTAGCATTTCGCAACATCCTCAGGGCTGCTAGCGCCGCCGTTTTCTTTCTACAAACAGAACCTTCATTGCGCTTGTTGGAGTGGTGCGTATTGCACCTGTTATTCCAACACACGCCAGCCGTTGGACTCTGTCCAGTCTCTTCTTAATAGTTTTCTGGCTGACTTTTGTCCACCAAATCACCGAAGCATACGTGATGACAGGTCTAACCATCATAGTGTAGACCATTTCATAGACTCTGGGCTTAGCCCCCATTTGAGACTGAAACATAACCCTCTTGGCTCTTTGAATCCTATCTTCTACATGCTCGTTCCGATTCAGTTTGCTATCCAGGGTTTCCCCTATATACTTAACTTTCGTGGCTTCTCAGACCTGTCCTCTTTCTAGTAAAGAAACATTGTCTGATTTTCCTGGGTTTACGGTAAGGACTTGTTCTCGACACCACTTCTCCACCATTCAGAGTGCCCCCTTCATGATGTCTGAAATGGTGTCAATGAACTTACCACAAAATTCGTTAAAAGCGCTTTCCGTAAATCTACCTGTTATATATGCATGTTGGCATCTTCTCAGGGGATTATTCATCAGCGAAGTGATCTCAAGGCAGTCAACCATCACTCTTTCCATCGTTTTCAAGAGGAAGGACGCAAGGCTGATCGGTCTGAACGACTTCGCCTCCGCATAATCCTTTTTTCCGGATTTCGGAAGAAAGACAACTTTCGCCTTTCTCCAGACTCTCAGAACGAATGCCATCGTTCTAAGCAAATTTTAAATTTGGAGGTAGGAAATATCGTCCACAGAAAAATCGCACAAAAAATAAAATTAAAAATCACGAAAACGAAAAATGACAAGAAAAAAAATAAAGAAAAATGTAACAAAAAACCACCCAATAAAAACGAAAATATGCCCAAAATTTTGGAAAAATTTCTTTTAATGCAATCTTGCGGTGTCGGACTGATTGATAAGAATAAGCTGTCTTGAATTTATGAAATAAATGAAAATATCTGGAGAACGAAATAAATATTATTCATTAGTAATTATCAAAAGGTATGACTACAGCAGGACGGGGACCGATTTTAAACTAAAAACTTTTAGTTTTTTTTTAAACATAGTTATAATTAACTTTTTTTTAGCTTTTTTAAAATTAGTTATAATTAAACACTAGTTTTTCACTAGTAGTCAATGTTAACTATCACTCAAAAACAAAAAGTGGAATTTAGTCCTACAAAATTAGGTGATTTTTGTAAGGCAAATAGCCAAAACAAAAACGAAATTTAGCCCAAAAACGTTCAAAACCACATAATTTTTCTTTGGCGGTTTCTAAACAAAAATTGACCGAATTTCTTATGGAGACATTTTATCGCCTTTTTAAATGTTCACCATGATGTGAACGTGATGTGAATGTGAACCATGATCACATAAAAAGCATACTTTTTAGTAATCTCAACTACAAATTTAGTTTGTTTTCCAAGTTATATGAAAAGATCAAGCCCTAAAGGCTCCATCGTAGTCCTAACAGTTCCTTAATATACATACAAATTAATCCATTTTGTTATCAATTCAATATCAACGCTAAGAAAATCAGGCCAGTACCATCTCTCTACACCCTGATAAAGTTTTGGTGGCGAATTTCAAACTAATTTCTTGGCGATCAGATCTAATTTGGCTCAATTTTCTTCTTAAAAAAATCTTTATTCTAAAATTGTGGTCATTTACTATTATGGTCAAAACTATTTTTTGTTGAATTCAGCCCTGTCTCAATATATTTTTTGACAAGAGTGAATTTTTTAACTCAATTTCGTCCCGCTCATTCGTCTTCAAGTCTTCAGTCTTATACAAGTCTTAACGTAGAAGAGTCTAGATTAAATTGCTCATTCATTTCTGACATTTTACGACTATTTAAAGGTGGATATAACCGATTTTCGGTTTTATGTGGAAATGCTTTGCAATATTTTGCTAAAATTTTTTTTGGAGAAATGCAATATATCTAAAGATTGTTTTTGGCATTTTTCGACTTAAAAAAATGTTGACACAAATAATGCATAAAATAAAATGCATTTGAAATAATCATCTTAAACACTATTAAGATGGAGAGTGATTAGAGTGTGCTATTTTTGTGATCAACCAAGAACTTCCCTCCATGTTCGGCTAAAACGAAACAAAACATGAAAAAGTTAACATTTTTTTGATTTCCCACAACTGTTAATTCGAAATTTCGACTATTTTCAGCAAAATGTAAAATAAACTGGACTTGTTGAGATTATTAAAAAGTGTGCTATTTGTGAGACCATGCCATGACCGTGTGACCAAATAGAAACTCTTCAATATTGAATTGCCAATTTTTAAAACTAAATGCCCTATTAACGTCAAATTGGCCCAATTTTTGTTTGAATTCTGGCCCTTTTCCAACTAAGTCTATATCATCCCTGGTACCCAGTAGCTAGGCATGTAACGAATATACCCCTCTGCCTAGGTGCAATGATATCTTCCCCCCACTGCAACATAGCCGGATATATACCGTCCATCCCTGATGTTTTGTACCGAGCAAATTAGCGGATAGCACTCCTCACTACGTCCATAGTGATCATTCGGCTTCCAGTTTGTCAACCATGTGCATCCCTTTCTTCAAGGGTGTCCACGGGTCATCAGATCTAAAACTTCAAGGAAAACGCACCTCCATCAGAACTTGAATCGACTCTTCTAAGTTCTCTGCCATTTGAAACCATTTTCTGAAGCCTACATGCTTCTGAAATAGTTTCCATCCCAGAGCAGAAGTCTCTCCACGACTGCCTTTTACGGTGCCGTATGAGGTTCCCTTTTCCTTGCCTTGTAGTCTGTCCATGTTTCTGGGTTCCCCCTCTCATATGCAGATTGACCTTCCTAACATTCTTCTTCAGAGATTCGAGATCCGTGCACCACCATGGCACCAGATCACCCTCGTCTACTGAAGATGTAGGACATGGTACCTCGTAAGCTTCAACCATGGCCGAACTAATATGTTTGACATGGCTTTCCACTTCTGCTGTATTCCCTGGTATTTTTATAGCTTTCTGGGTCAGTGTTTCCCTCAACTTCGTCTTATATTTCACAGGATCTGTATTCTTGGGAATCCTGACTTTCTTGCTATTCCGTTGGCGTCGGGTTCTGTACTTGAATTCAAACTGAATGGATCTGTGGTCAGACATCGTTAGCCTATCAACGACCCTCCAGTTTTCTATTCTACTCAGAATCCTTCTGCAAATGAGGGTTACATCAATGACTTCCGCTCGCCTCGCATCAACGAAAGTCGGCTGTGCTCCTCTATTTGCTGCCAACAGATTATACCTCTCCACAAATTCAAGCAATTGCTCTCCTCTGTCATTGTTGTTGGTGCTTCCCAACACATCAACGCGCGTTGGCATCACATCCAATCATAACACCAATGTTCCTTTCATCACAGTACTTTACCAGAATCTCCACCTCTTTTGAAGGTGGTTGGTCCGAAGAGTCATATCGAAGATACGCTGAAGCTACCATACAAGCACCTGCACCATACCCGATTCTCACAACGGTGAGATCTGGGAACATAGGTGTGGCATGTGAACCGCTAGTATACCATGCCTCATCAAGATATAAATCCCCTACCTGCCATCTGTTATCGGTTGGTACAGCGTGGCTTTTCCCTCTGAGAGATCTTTAATTCTATTGTGAAGAATCCAAGGTTCTTGGAGCATTGCTATGTCAAATCCATCCTCCTCCATGCAACGCATCATCAATCCTGATGCTGCCCTATGGTGTAGATTGAGCTGACACACCACGAGGTTTTCCTGGTACGGACCCACCACCCTCTCTAGTGGTTCCTTCCTTGCAGATTTCCCCTTTAGCCACGTATCAGGCGTTCCATCGCCACCTTTCATCCTTTTGGAATTTGATGAGAGCTTGATCAAGACCGCAGTTGAGTCTCCCCCCTGCTAGCCTGATTGCGTCCACCTACTCCGCCCGGCACTACACGGTGAACTTGACGCCTCCTTCCTTAGCGTCTATGAACTTCATTGCGTTACTAACTCTCCATTTAGCTGATGATTTTTGTTTTTATGAAGTGTTAGAAACAGGCACTGGGGAACAGGGGGCGAACCTTCACATGGCAACGTGTCTGACCGCCTCAACCTGGCGAGGCCAGCATTATCCACGTCGACATCGTCTCAAGTCGACTCAAACTTCCACGTGGTGTTCCCTGGGCAACGGCAAACTGGCATCCGTTAGTTTGACAGCTAATTTGAGCGGCGGGTAACTCCATAGACCTTAGACATGGAATGTGCGCAGGGTTTGGGTCCTGCCACATTACTACTGCCTAATGAAAACCAAACCAGCCTCGGATAAGAACCCCAATTACGTTGACGACCACCGCAAACGAAAAACGGACAATGATTTACGGATATGCACCTGGAATGTCCGAACCCTTTATAGGGAATGTGCCATTATCCAACTGGCGGAAGCCCTCAAAACAATAAAGGCTGACATCACCGCCATCCAGGAAATGCGATGGAAAGGGCAAGGCTGCTCTAAACAAGCACACTGTGATATCTACTACAGCTGCCATGCGGAAAGGCGCGAATTTGGATGTGGATTCGTTGTTAGCCGGAAACTACGCCACCTTGTTTCCCGGTTCACACCTGTCAACGAAAGATTGGCCACGATCCGCATCAAGGCAAAATTTTTCTCCATCAGCCTTATTTGCGCGCACGCCCCGACGGAGGAAAAGGACGAAGCCGTCAAAGACGCTTTCTACGCTAGTCTTGAGGGCGTATACGACCACCTTCCGGCCCATGACGCGAAAATAGTCCTCGGCGATTTTAATGCGAAAGTCGGAAGGAAAGGCATATTTGGCCCCACTGTCGGTCAGTTCAGTCTTCGTGAGACCTCCACGAACAACGGTCTAAGACTGATCGACTTCGCTGCGGCGCGAAACATGGTAGTTAGTAGCACCAGATTTAAGCACCTCGACATCCACAATGCCACCTGGCTGTCCCCGGATCTAAAAACGCGAAACCAAATTGATCATGTGTTAATCGACGGAAGGCCTGCCTCTAGTGTTCTAGATGTGCGTACATTTCGGGGGGTCAACATTGACTCCGACCATTATCTTGTTGCACCCAAGATCCGCATGCGATTATGCAATGCGAAGAACATACGCACAGGAGTGCAACGAAAGCTAGATGTCGCTAAGCTGTAATTACAACGGACTGCCGAAGCCTACTCCGCTCAACTCTCGGTTAAGCTCAACCAACCAACCTCTGGACCCAATGACGCCGGCGGACTTTGGGAGCATATATCCCACTCCATGCGCACTGCCGCTGAAGAGGTCATTGGTCTCCGGCGCCTGCAACCTCGGAACCAATGGTATGATCAGGAGTGTCGCATCGCGACTGCAGTAAAAAACGCCGCATATAGAAAAACGCTGCAGTCAGCTGCAACGCGAGCCGTGCGAGAAAACTGCCGCGAAAAGAGGAAGGAAGAGAGGCGCCTTTTCAGACGCAAGAAAAGAGAGCAGGAAAAGCGTGAGCGTGAGGAACTAGAGGTGTACCAGGGCAAGAAGGATGCACGAAAATTCTATCAACAGGTTAAGCGTCTAACCCAAGCTTTCAAGCCCGAAGCATCCACTTGTAGCGACGAAAATGGAGATCTGAATACGGATACGCTGTGTGTGCTGAGATTGTGGAGACGGCACTTCTCCAATTAACTTACTGGCGACGATTCCACCAATGCCGCCCATGGAGAGCGCAGTCCAGAGCCACCAATCAACGATGACGCAGTGGAAGTACCACCACCTAGCCATGAAGAGGTTCGAGTTGCTATCCAACGGCTCAAAAACAATAAAGCAGCGGGTGCTGACGGCCTGTCAGCTGAATTGCTTAAAACCGGCGGCAATGAATTGATAAGGCGCATGCATCAGCTCATCAGCAAAATATGGCTAGAAGAAAGCATGCCCGACGATTGGAACCTCAGCGTACTGTGCCCTATACTTAAGAAAGGAGACCCAACAATCTGCGCAAGTTATAGAGGTATCAGTCTTATTTCCATCGCATATAAGGTTCTCTCAAGTGTACTGTGTGAAAGATTAAAGCCGAAACAAAAACACTGATTGGACCTTATCAGTGTGGCTTTCGACCTGGTAAGTCCACCATAGACCAAATTTTCACGCTACGACAAATCCTGGAGAAAACCCACGAAAATCAAATTGACACACACCATCTCTTTGTCGATTTTAAAGCTGCGTTCGATAGCCCGAGAAGGGATTGCCTATACGCAACAATGTCTGAGTTCGGTATACCTGCAAAGTTGATAAGACTTTGCAGAATGACGTTGAGCAACACACGCAGCTCCGTCAAGGTAGGAAATGACCTCTCCGAAACCTTCAATACCGAAAGAGGTTTCAGGCAAGGCGATCCACTGTCTTGCGATCTCTTTTACATCATCATGGAGGGGATCGTACGTAAGGCCGGTGTGCATCGTAATAGCACCATTTTCTACAAAGGCGTCCAGCTCCTTGCGTACGCTGATGATATTGATATTGTCGGCAGAACCAAGAGAGATGTTACCGCTGCTTTCGCCGCTATCGAAAAGGAATCAGCCAAAGTGGGTTTGATGATAAATGAGGGCAAAACAAAATATATGCTGTCTACAAACAAGGGAGCTCGGCGTTTAGACTCCCACGTTTCATCCGGCAGCTATAACTTTGAAGTAGTCAAGGAGTTCGTTTACCTTGGCACCGCCATTAATACCAAAAACGAAATCAGCCTGGAGATAAAGCGAAGAACAATAATTGCTAATAGGTGCTACTACGGGCTCAGTAAGGAACTAAGTTCCAGAGCCCTCTCTTGATCGACAAAAGTAACACTCTACAAGACGCTCGTTCTACCTGTGCTGCTTTATGGCGCTGAGGCATAGGTAGTTTCGCAAACTGACGCAGCCGCTCTGGGGGTGTTCGAGAGAAAAGTTCTTCGCAAAATCTTCGGTCCTGTTTGAGTCGGCGATGACTATCGCATCCGAATGAACCACGAGCTGTATGAGCTCTACGATGACATTGACGTAGTTCGGCGTATAACTGTGCAGCAACTATGCTGGCTGGGCCATGTCCATCGTATGAACGACGAAGCTCCAGCAAAAAAGGTGCTCGAGGCGAGGGTCGCTGGTCAACGACGACGAGGGAGACCATGCCTCCGATGGATGGAGGCATTTGCGCGCGCAAAGCAGAGGCGCCTGGCGAGAGCTGATGAGGTTGGCTGAAACCCGGACACGGGTTGTTACGACCACCTAAGTAAGTAAGTAAGAAACAGGAACTTTGAGGATATCTGCAAATAGTTCAAGTTTCAACAGCTATAACATTTTTATCCGAATTTCGGTTTTTTTAATGTTTTGCTCAAGAAGCTCAAATATCTCAAGTCTATGCAAAAGACGCCTGCGATGTCGTTTTGGTAAATTTTGCGTTTTTGGATTTTTGTTTTTTTTTTTTTTTTTTTTTGTGAAAATCCTTAGCTTTAAATTTACGAAACGGTTCACTTCAGTAAAAAATTTCATAACGACCACGTTGTTTAAAGTAATCAAAAAATTTTTTGTGTTTGTATTTTTGGCGTTTCAGAAAGTAATCAACAATATTTCATTGTATTTTTTTTTAATTTGGATTTTTAAAATTATAAAATTAATAAAAAATACATCAATAATAATACAAAATATATCGAACGTGAAAAAATAAGGGAAGCTCCAATGCATATAAAATTAAAATGTTGATAAACAAAAACATATGTGCCTCTTGAAATGTGTTTTATTTTTGTGTGCAAAAAAATGGAATACAATATCATTTTTTGGTTTTCAAGAAATGAACATTTAAAATCGAAAAAAAACCTTTACGAAAAGGATCCATCAATGAGCATTGTACGTTGCCATTTTCCTTCGTTTAAGATATTATTTAATTGAAAGACGGTGGCGTGTTCATCTCTTTATAAAGAAGTTTCATGTTCTTCCCATATATCAGTGAATGGAACTCTGGCCTTGAGTAAAACATTATGCTAAACAATGCAAGCGTATATAATAATGCCAGCTTTCTGTGGGCTATAAAAAAGAGCATTTTCTATTGAAAGGCACCAAAATCAGCTCTTTAATATTCAGGTTACAGCCATCCATCGGAGGCATGGCCTCCTCCTCGTCGTTGACCAGCGACCCTCGCCTCGAGCACCTTTTTCACTGGAGCTTCGTCGTCCATACGATGGACATTACCCAGCCAGCGTAGTCGCTACACAGTTATACGCCGAACTACGTCAACGTCTTCGTAGAGCTCATACAGCTCGTGGTTCATTCGGCTGCGATTTTGCTAAGAACTTTTCTCTCGAACACTCCCCGAGCAGCTGAGTCAGCTTGCGAAACTACCCATGCCTCAGCACCATAAAAAAGCACAGGTAGAACGAGCGTCTGGTAGAGTGTTAGTTTTGTCGATCGAGAGAGGGCTCTGGAACTTAGTTGCTTACTGAGCCCGTAGTAGCACCTATTAGCAATTATTGTTCTTCGCTTTATCTCCGGGCCGACTTCGTTGTTGTTATTAATGGCAGTGCCAAGGTATACGAACTTCTTGACTACTTCAAAGTTATAGCTGCCGGATGAAAAGTGGGAGTCTAAACGCCGCGCTCCCTTGTTTGTAGACAGCATATACTTTGTTTTACTCTCATTCAACGTCAAGCCCACTTTGGCTGATTCCTTTTCGATAGCGGCGAAAGCATCGGTAACATCTCACTTGGTTCTGCCGACAATATCAATATCATCAGCATACGCAAGGAGCTGGACACCTTTGTAGAACATGGTGCCATTACGATGCACACCGGCCTTTCGTACGATCCCGTCCATGATGATGTTAAAGTGATCGCAATACAGTGGATCGCCTTGCCTGAAACCTCTTTCGGTATTGAAGGTTTCGGAGAGGTCATTTCCTACCTTGACGGAGCTTCGTGTGTTGTGGGCTATCGAACGCAGCTTTAAAGTCGACAAAGAGATGATGTCTGTCAATTTTATTTTCACGGGTTTTTTTCTAGGATTTGTCGTAGCGTGAAAATCTGGTCTATGGTGGACTTTTCAGGTCGAAAGCCACACTGATAAAGTCCAATCAGTGTTTTTGTAATCGGATTTAATCTTTTACACAGTAAGCTTGAGAGAACCTTATATGCGATGGAAATAAGACTGATACCTCTATAACAGTCTCCTTTCTTAAGTATAGGGCACACAACGCTGAGGTTCCAATCGTCGGGCATACTTTCTGCTAGCCATATTTTGCTGATGAGCTGATGCATGCGCCTTATCAATACATTGCCGCCGGTTTTAAGCAATTCAGCTGACAGGCCGTCAGTACCCGCTGCAGTATTGTTTTTGAGTCGTTGGATAGCAACTCAAACCTCTTCATATCTAGGTGGTGGTACTTCCACTCCGTCATATTTAATTGGTGGCACTGAACTACGCTCTCCATGGCATTGGTGGACTCGTCGCCGGTACGTAAATTGGAGAAGTGCTGTCTCCAAAATCTCAGCACACATTGTGTATCTGTATTCAGATCTCCATTTTCGTCTCTACAAGAGGATGCTCCGAGCTTAAGACTTTGGGTTAGACGCTTAACCTGTTGATAGCATTTTCGTGCATCCTTCTTTCCCTGGTATACCTCTAGTTCCTTACGCACACGCTTTTCCTGCTCTCTTTTCTTGCGTCTGAAAAGGCGTCTCTCTTCCTTACTCCTTTTGCGGCAATTTTCTTGCACGGCTCGCGTTGCAGCTGGCTCCAGCGTTTTTCTGTCAGCAGCGTTTTTTACTGCTGTTGCGGTGTGACACTCCTGATCAGCGCGCATGGAGTTGGATATATGAGCACAAAGTCCGCCGGCGTCATCGGGTCCAGAGATTGATTGGTTGAGCTTAACCGAGTGTTGAGCGGAGTAGGCCTCGGCAGTCCGTTGTAATTGCAGCTTAGCGACATCTAGCTTTCGTTGCATTCCCTTGCGATTATGGTCGGGGTCAATGTTGACTCCACGAAATGTACGAACATCTAGAACACTAGAGGCATGCATTCCGTCGATTACAGCATGATCAATTTGGTTTCGCGTTTTTTGATCCAGGGACAGCCAGGTGGTCTTGTGATCTCTACACATGATCTCTACAGTAATAAAAGATATCCTGAGCTATGATTTTGTGTTCTGGACTTAATATATTTAAGTATACGTTCAGTATACGTCTTACTTCCTCGAACAGTTCCGGTATTATATTTTTATGTTTAAGAATAGTTTCCTCTTTTATTGAAGTACTTTTATTTAAGATCTAAGAATTGTTTGCTTCTTTAGTTTTAATTTGTAAAGAATTTGTTCCCATTTATTACCTATTCATTGAGTTTTATGCTGCCATTGTGGGCGTATTTATTACTAATACGAATGGTGGAAGTTTGACATTACAGAAAGTATTTAATGGATTGTATATTAAAGCCACTTTTGGCACATTTCCAAAAAATTGGGTGTACCCCAGTGGACCTGGCCTGTTTTCATTATAATGTCTTTCATAATGTTCCTCAATTGTAGTTATATCTACTGCGTTGGAATAGGAGTCACCTCCAAGTATTGAAATTATGTTCCTAACTCTTTCATCTATTTGGGGGCGTTTTTCTCTAATTTTCTGACAAGTTTCTTCAAAGAGATCATTCTGACAAATTATTAAGGGGTTGTTCCCATATGATGATTCAGAAGTAGAACTGTTTCAATTTTGTGTATTCATAGTATTAATTAAAATGTATCTGTAATGTTGGAATTTTTTTTAATAACGTTCGTTCCCAACGTTATCATATCTTTTTTTGATTTTTGAATCTTTTGAAAAATTTCTCTTACATATTTTTGTTTGTGTTTTATGCAAGAACACACAAAATTGCCTTTGTCACAGATATCTTAAATTCTGGCCGTTGATTGGGCTCTGTTTAAATATCTCTTACGAACATTGTTGTGTCTCATTTTATAAAGGGTGGTTAAATTTTAAGGGCTGATGTTGAATGTGAACCACACCTAAACGTCAAGCTTTTTTCTGCATTTCATTTGACATTTCTCTATTTCAGACTAACTCAATTTGAACCATGGAAAGATACACAATCGAGCAACGCGTTAAAATTATTCAAGCTTATTATGAAAATGGGCGTTCAAATCAAAATGCATATCGTGCACTTCGTGATTTTTTCGGTCAATTTAATCGTCCTCATGTGTACAATCGGAAAAATAGTGCAAGAATTTGAGCAAATTGGGTCTTTAGGAGATGTGAAAACACCAGTCCATGCTCGTACAGCTCGTACTGCAGAAAATATTGCTGCTGTTAGCGATAGTGTGGCTGAAGAGCCGTCCACCTCAACTCGTCGTCGTGCCCAACAATTGCACCTTTCACGCTCGTCGTTGATGAACATTATGCATAAAGACTTGCATTTACACGCTTAGAAGGTGCAATCGAGAACTAAAGCCTCTTGAAAATTTCAAGAGTCGTCAATGGTTAGAATGGTGGCAAGAAATGGCAACAGTGGATGATCAATTTTCGAAGAAAATCATTTTCAGCGATGAGGCACATTTTCACCTTGAAAATTTCAAGCGTCGTCAATGGTTAGAATGGTGGCAAGAAATGGCAACAGTGGATGATCAATTTTGGAAGAAAATCATTTTCAGCGATGAGGCACATTTTCACCTCAGTGGATTCGTCAATAAGCAGAATTGCCGCATTTGGGCGAATGATAATGCAATAACAATAGAGTTCAGCTACTACAGCTATATCGCACTTCCTCGGCATTAACCCATTTAAAGCCACTACCCAGTAATCATTGAAAAATATCAACGTTATGGATACCCGTGACCACAAACAAGTTAATGTGGGAAAAATTTACCCACCAATAAATGGGTTGGGCTCAGTGACAACACAAGACGTAACAACTAACCATGCGTATACATAGATCTATTTACACAACTAATTTTAATCTACTTTTGAGTTGACCTTTTGACAAATTAACATCAAAAACGCTACAATTGTTAACAAAGGAACTCATGCGACTTAAAGGAGCAGTAGCCATATAATTTGTTCTACGAAATGGCAAATAAATTAAGTTGCTAGCGTTTCTACTGCTTCTACGGTTAGTGTTAAAATTTATGTGAGAAAGAAGTTCTGGAGAATCGAATACACCTGTTATGAGCTGGTGTAAGTATACGATATCTGCCGATTTCCTTCGATCACCTAAAGACTGCATTTTTAATAGTTTTAAACGATCCTCATAAGGAGGAAGGTATAATATGTCAGTTCCACTTAAGCCCCTTAGAGCAAACTGAACAAAACGTTTTTGGATTCTTTCTATTGGATCAATATACACATTGTAACTTGGGGAACAAACTTGACTTGCATACTCTAAGTGAGGACGCATGATTGCATAATACAACGTTGTAGTTGTAATCATGCTATTAAATTCTTTGGCCCAGCGTTTTACAAAACCAAGCATTGAAGATGCTTTTTTACAAATATTATCAATATGAATGTTAAACGACAGCTTAGAATCCATGCATATACCTAGGTCTTTGACGGTGTCTACACGACTCAAGGCAGTATCTTTAATCTTATAATCAAAAATAAAATTATTCCTTTTTCGCGAAAAGGTCATAGTTTGGCATTAATCTGGATTTAAAAACATATTATTTTTAGAACACCAAACTTCAAAGGATTTTAGATCAGACTGGAGTAGATCTGCATTATCTCTAGAATTAATCGTTCTGTATATTTTCATATCATCGGCATAAATAAGCAGATGAGAGTGTTCAGAGACGTGAGTTACATGATTGATAGCTAAAATAAACAGAAGAGGACCAAGGTGACTACCCTGAGGAACACCTTATCCAGCAATAAATTCAGAAGACAATGCGCCTCGGAAACGTATTTGATAAGATCGCTCCACCAAATACGATTTAATCCAGTTCACAAAATATTGTGGAAATCCCATTAACTCAAGTTTAAATAAGATTAGATTGTGTGGTAGCTTATCAAATGCCTTACTAAAGTCAGTGTAAACACAATCGACCTGGTTACCAGAATCAATAGAATTTAAGCAGAATGTTGTAGAATCGAGAAGATTAGACACAGTGGATCTGCCATTCACAAAGCCATGCTGACGAGTTGTTATGACTTCCCCACAGTGAATTTTCACCCGATCATACACCATCCGCTCAAAAATTTTTGGAATCGATGAGAGCTTAGCAATAGGCCTATAGTTACTGACATCGTTCCTGCAACCCTTTTTAAAAATAGGACTTATAAATGATTTTTTCCAAAAAAGTGGAAAATAACTTTCGTTAATAGATTTATTGAATAATAAAAAAAAAACGGAACCGCATTGTGTTAACACTGCGGCAGGAACACCGTCAGGTCCAGCACCAAACTCCTCATCGATCGATCTAATATACATTAAAATATCCTCTGAAGTGAAGGATATATGTTCCAAAGATACTCTGGGTTCGGAATTCATATATTCAAAGTACTCTCCATTAGGAGTAAAAGAATCTGAACAGAATGATTCTTTAAAAAGATTGGCGAATAGGCCACCAATTTTTACGGGATTGTCAGTAAATCCCTCAGGAGTTCTAAATGAAGAAGGAAATCCATCAGATTTCTTCTTTGTGTTTACGAATCCCCAAAATTTCCTTGGATCTGTCAATATTCTCAGCTTAACATTATCTAAATATTCGTGATATAATGTAGCTGAGCGATTTTTAAATTCCAGAAACAAACGTTTGTAAGTTTCTAGGTCGTTTGAGCCTAAGCTACAAACGTATTCTTCCATGCCCTATTCCTGTTGTTGCGAAGAGTCTTTAAATCCTTTGTGTACCACGGGTACGCAGAATTCCTCGCAAATTTGAGACTATAAGGTACGGATTGAGAAAACACAGCAAAGAGTTCCATATAAAAAAAATGTATGGAGTCATCAAGGCAATTTCCATTTATATATTCTAAAATTGCATTAAGTTTACCATGAAGCAACTGATTCAACTTCAAAAAGTCAGCTTTTTTAAAATTGAATTCATAAAGCTTATCTGCTGAATTAGAATTTACTATATATGCTCTGTCGGATTCGTACCAAATACTCAATGGTGGATGATATTCATCAACAGTAGTTAGAGCATGAAAGGCTCTCTTAACAACAACATTGTTACTGTCTGTAGTTAAGACCAGGTCAAGAAGTCTTTCAAGACTATTATAAATATAACTCACTTGTTGTAAGTCTGAACATATATTCTCAACAAATATATGTTCTTGGCGGGTCTTTGAATTAGATGCACAATAGTACGTATCATCGTCAGAAGAATGCCATTTTAAATCAGGTAGATTAAAATCGCCCAATAATAAAATGTCGTCATTAACGTCAATTAAATCAATTATGTAATCTATGCACTCCGCAAGGCTTGCATAGACCTCTACACTACTCTTAGGAGGAAAATACGCATTAATAACATATACATTAGAGTTACAATGTATAACTTTAACGCAAATTAGTTCAATATTAGAAGAGCAGGGAATGTCAACAATAGAACTGACAAAGCAGTTCCTTACAGCCAAAAGGACACCACCACCGACAGAAGAAATATTGTCAGTGTATCTGTCTTTTCTTAAAACTTGAAAACTATTGTCAAACAATTCCAAATCAGTAATGCTTCCGTTCAGCCACGTTTCTGTTAACGCGGTAACATCCTCAGAGCAATTTTGAGTTGATAGAAATAAGCTCTGCGTCTTAGAACGTAGTCCCCTTACATTTTGATAGTAAAGGGACAGCATATTTAGTTTTTTTGAGCCTGGCGGGCGGCTTGAGTCACCCTTTTAGACTTATTTTTTGGCTTGAACTCAGTAACAAGAATATTATCGGCCCACAAATTAGAGTTAAGATCAGTTGTAAAATCATCGGCTGCAACTGTTAAAATAAAAGAAGCATGGGAAGGCTTATTACCAATTTTTTTGCATGAACAGAATGCATTTGAGTTCACTAACTTGGATTGCCTGATAAACGTCAATATATTTTCTATTGATGTGTCGGGCTGAAGACGTGAAATGAAAACATTTCTGGTCCTCGAAACTGCTCTTAAAGGCAAAAGACTGCTAGGCGTAGTTGAAATCGTATTTAGACTACTAGTCAATGGAGGAATAGAAGATGGTGTATAAGAAATCACCGTATTATTATTTTCTGATGGCATTGCTGAGGGCTGCTCTGCCTTGGAAGGTCTGGAGGACGCCTTCCGGCGCTTATTTTTGTTTTTGTTTTTCCTCTGTCTTTTAGAGCTTTTAAGGTCTTTTTCTGATGAAACTGACAAAATTCCGGAAGAAGCAGTCATGGACAAAGGAACCGAAAGGTTATCCTGAACAGTAATTTCATCAGAAACGCTGGTAGTGGGTGCGGCACTAACTTCGCTAAGAAATGAAACAATTTCTCTGAAGTTATTATTTAATAAGTTAAGGCTTTCCGCAAAAACCTTTATTTTAGAATAGAGTTCATCCGGGGAAAGGGCCCTACGAAGCACAATACCAGCGAAGACCAGATCGGACTGAAATTAAATCGTCAAGGCACGATTTAGAAATACCAGCACAAGAAGCATGGAACATTCGCTCACATGGGCCAGAACAGCTGAACATAGGTTACAGAATATTCTGGCTTTTGCATTGCTCGTTCAGAGAACAAGCAGCAATATTATCAATGGAAAAATAATCCATTGGAAAAAATTTAAATTACTTTGTTAGCGTTTTTAAATGTAAAATGTGCTTTCAGGGTTGGCACAGTAAAATGCAGCGTACACAAAGTGTTAAGCACAATAACAACACTAGAGACTCTCACTGCACAACAGATAAACAAACACCGCACAAAGAGGAATAGAAAAAATTAGGCATACAAACACTAGATTGTGTAAAGTACAACAAAAACTGTTCTATATTATTAACATAAATTATGTATTAACTAAAAGAACACTAAACAAAATAAATTTTTTTTTTTTTTTAAACACATAAATACAATTCTTAATAGTTTTTAATACAAACGATTTAACAAAATTTTAAATTTTCCACTATAATAATTACTATTACAACACACACTAAAAAAAACAACACCGATACCGACAAGTAGACGAGATCAACTGACTCCAAGAGTGATTGTCGAAAAACCAATGCACCCACAAAGAGTGACTGTTTGGTGCGGTTTATGGGTTTATGGCTGGCGGATGGCGGAAATGAGGCCGGTCAGGCAGTTACTGTGAATGGTGTTCGCTATCGTGAGATGGTAACGAACTTTTTATGGCCCGAGTTGGAAGATATGGATGTGGACGATATGTGGTTTCAACAGGACGGTGCCACTTGCCACACAACTAACGAAACAATGGCTCTTTTGCGCGACAAATTCAATGGCCGTTTTATCTCACGTGGTGGCGATGTCAATTGGCCGCCAAGATCATATGATTTGACACCGTTGGACTTCTTTCTTTAAGGTTATTTGAAAGAAAAGGTGTACGTCGATAAGCCAGCAACAATTCAAGAGCTAAAGGATGAGATAATTCGGCACATTAACGGCATAGAACCTCACTCATGCCTCAGCGTCATCGAAAATTTTGACCATCGGATGGAGGTGTGTCGCCGAAGTCGCGGCTACTATTTGGCCGATATTTTGTTCCATACATAATTGAATCATACCAATACTATCATAATAAAAAGAAATGACAATAATTTCCTTAATAATTTGTGTTTTATTCAAAATCAACAACGGCCCTTAAAATTGAACCACCCTTTATAATTTTATAGCAAGACTTAACACCACAACGATTGTGATGACAAAGAAAAGGTAAATCATATCTGTCGACGCGACTGTTAATTTAATTTAAATCATTTCTTTCATAAATTTATTTCATTTTGTATTTAAATTCATATCGTTTACCGATCATTCAATTTAATATCGATAACTTTGCCATCTTTAATGCTTGTACTTTTTCTTAACCGCTTGCGGTATTTTGATGTCACCCTCAGCGACTCATATCGAATGTAACCAATGAATGTATTTTTAATCTTGCTTTGATCGCAACCCGAAACCTACCTCCTCTGGTAAGAATAAACCATCCTTCTGATTAACCAACCATTTTTGTTCTTATTTTAAAGTGGAAAATTCTATAATTGAATTATTAGAAAGTGACAAAGTAAGTTAGAGATCATTGAAAGCATTTATCTGGACCTCGAAACCAATCCGCTGAATACCCCAAGCTTGTACATTGTCCTTCGGAATTTAAAAAAAAAAAATAACAAAGGAGCTACATCGAATGTAGTTGCTACATAAAAAGTCTATTCTGTGCATAGAATCAAAAAAGGAAAAAACATCGTCATCTGACATAAAATGCGTGCGACTCGACACAAGCAGCAGAAGGAGTCAAGGTAATGTTTTAATAATAACAAATTCATCCAAATATGCCCCAAAGATGGCCAAAATTAGAGCCCATAAATTCTATTTTTCGTACCAGAATTAATTTTAATTATAACCCCATTAATTATAATCCCTATTTACTTCCCATATAAAATCCTATATGAAATCCCTACATATAGAGTTATTATTATTTATGCACACATACGATGCGTATGCATATAATATTGCATTAAAACGAACGGTCTAATAAAAGCTTAGATAAATGTCAAGTGAACGGAGATGATGACAATGCGTTCGAACGCAGCATAAACCGATTGCATCAGCCCAAGCTTTCGTTGAGTCGAGTAGCTTTCGTTGATGTTTCGACCAACGAAGGTAAGTGATTTGAGTATGGCCGATCGTTTCTTTTTTTGTTTTGCTATGCGGACTTCGTTTTAAAACGTGTCAAAAATTAAATTAAAAGGTTCGGAAAGCAACCAAATTAATAAAACACTATAAAATCAAAAAATGACATAACACAAAAGAAAAAGTTGTAGCAGTTAATAAACAACAAAAAAGTGTGTGTGCGAAATTTTCAAAAAGGAAAAAATAAATGCGGAAAAAAAACGACGAGTTCCTGACATCTCGCTACGAGGTAGTCAAGAAACTCAACAGTATTAAAGGTGTTAAGCCGAAGTGGTCACAGTCGGTCCCTCAAAACTGAGCACCTCAAACTGTTTCCAATAACCGAAACCCTAACGAATGGGGACAAGCTAGGTTCCAACCTAATGTCCCTCAGAACGCGTCCACACACAATTCTCAAAATAGATCTTATGTGCAAAATTATCTTGCAGAAAATAAAGCACAATCAAATTCCTCTTTATGCCCGGTTTGCCACCAAACCCATCCTCTAAGAACGTGCCTTCAATTCAAAGCTCTTTCACCTCAAGAAAGAATTGAGTATGTTAGACGAAATAAATTTTGTTTTTTGTAATTCTTAAAAATATAATTTTATTTTATTTTAATTTTAATTTTAAATAAAATTAAAAAAATATAATTTTGTTTTTTCTTAAAAATATAATTTTTAAGAATAACATTTGAGATAAAGCCAAGTAATTCATGAAGCAACAGGTTACCACAACAACAATGTTATTTACAGAACAACCATCAGCAGACTAGACAGCTGTTTCGTTGGTCGCTACACCAACTCATCAGTAATCTTCTGTGGGTTATGCAGTCCATTAACTTTGAAAATCTTATAAGCACACCTTCTGCTAAAACCAAAGCGTAATTGCAGTTGTGTGCTTTCCAATTTAAAAAGCAATGTTTTTCTACTTCTTAGCACAAAGCAAAGGTTAAAAAAATTGACTACATTAACTCTGCAAAGGCTTGTTGTTGCGCTCTTTGTTTACTTTTTTTCACGATTCCATTCTTTGGCACCAACAATTCGTTGATATTAAAATATACAAGACGTGCAGAAGATTTTTTGAAAAAAAGATGACTGTAAAGAACATTGTTGTTGTGGCAACCTATTGCTTCATGAATTAGTTGGCATAAAGCTCTCAATGTTATTCTTAAAAATTATATTTTTTTTTACTAAAATTATTACTAAATTATTTAATTAATTGTAATACATTTAATTTAATTTAATTAAAATTAATTTCAAATTAAATTAAATTTAATTTAATTAAATTAATAATAGAATTCCTAAAAACAAAATAGCAAATAACAAATGTGATATTTTAATTTTCATGAAATAAATTTTGTTCTAACTGCCTGGCATATTCACATTTAAAACCGCAATGCAAGAGCTTGTTTTCTTGCCTGCATTGTAAGAAGCAGCATCACTCCCTGCTTCATATTCAAACTTCAGCCCAAAATCGTAAAGGAGACAATCTACCTCACCAAATCGTTCCATCAACTCTATGCACACGCAAGCTTTGAACCCCCCAATAGTGGTTTACCTCAAGAACCAACTCCCTCACAAATAGAAGATGTAGCGGAAGTGTCTTCTCACTTTGCAGCTAATGTAGCTAAAGTTTTCTTACCCACCGCTTTAGTTCACATTCTACATCTTGACGAAATTCCCAAAAAACTTTCTTATCAGAGAAAGTGCGAGATCGCCTTGCTCTACCAACAGAATGATTGTTTATCAACATCTCTGGTATGGGAGCTAACATAGTTGGCAGTTCCAACAAGATTTGTTCGTTACGTCTCGTAACAAAATCTCTCAGATTTAATCTCGAAGTGCAAGCAATAGTGCTTCAAAACAAATTTTCTACCTTCATACCCGCTTTCAAAACCGAATTTGAAAGAAAATGATGGACAAGAACTCGCAGATCCCAATTTTTATAAACCAGCTCAAACAGACTCTGTATGATTTATACAGATGGTATTGGGTAGTGATGTAATTCCACACATTACGCTCGAGGGGATCAGAACGAACATATTTGGAAGTTTAGTTCCTCAGTCTTCACATAATGAAAGCAGCTTTTCATTCTCGACTTATGTGTCACATTCTAACGAACCTTCTCTGAGCGAACTGGTTCGTAAATCCCGACCAGTTTCAGAAGATGACTTATACTGTGAGCAGTTGTATTCCAGTACCACTTTTCGTTAGTCTGATGGTAGATACGTTGTTCGTCTGCCATTCAAGAAAACGTTCCCCTCCGAACTAGCTCTGGGGCCTCAAGCCTCATGTTGCTCTCAAGCAATATACCGGACTGGAGCTCACACTAAGGAAAAACCCGAGCTGCAATGTCATTATAACGAAGTGGTCTCTGATTATCTGACAGCCGCTCATATGCATAAAACGACCTCGCAAGAGATAAGTATAAATGGAAAATATTTTTCTTTCTATCTCCCCTATCACGCTGTTTTTAAACACAAAAGCACAACCACAAAAGTGCGCGTCGTATTTAATGCCTCGAGAAATTTGCTGAACGGAATAGCGCTAAATAATATTCTTTACACCGGTCCCACACTCCAAAATGACTTAATGAGCGTCATTCTCAATTAGCGTTTCTACCGATATGTCTATAATGGGGACATTCAAAAAATGTATCGCCAAATCACGATACACAAAGATGATCGCGAATATCAGCGCATTTTGCTTCGGCCTAGTCCCTCGAAGGAAATCCAAGATTTCTCACTTAAGACAGTCACATTCGACGTCAATTTCGCTCCGTTTCTCGCAATACGCACCCTTTATCAATTAGCTGAAGATTGTGAAACGTCTCACCCAATGGCTTCGTCAGCTTTAAAACGTGAAACCTATGTTGACGACATCTTATCCGGTGGTCACGACCTTCAAACTGCAAAGAATTCTCAAATTTAGCTCATACAAGCTTTGAAAACTGCAGGACTTCCTCTTAAAAAACTAACAGCAAATCATCCCAATTTGCAGTCTCACTTACCTTCGGAAGATTTGCTTGATGCTGAGTTCATTAAATTGTACGATGCGAGCTCGACCAAAACTCTAGGGATAAAATGGAATGCACTCAGTGATTCATTCTGTTACAATATCCAATCTCTATCCGTCACCTCCTCTGCTACCAAAAGGCAAATTCTTTCTGCGGTGGCAGCCCTATTTGACCATGCCGGTTGGCTAGCCCAGTAGTCATTCAAGAAAAAATGCTTTTGCAGCGATTATGTAACCAGTCTCGTTGGTACAATGGAATTCATTTCTGGAAAATTTTCCCGTAATCAAGAACATTTCAATTCCTAGATGGATTGGTTTCTCTCCACATCACAGTATCCAAATTCACGCATTTTGTGATTCCTCGGAAAAGGCGTATTGTGCTACTCTGTACATTCGCACCGTTGATCGTAACTCTGCCCCTACTACCCATTTGCTGGTCTCCAAAAGTAAAGTGACCCCGCTCAAAACGCTTAGTTTACCTCGGCTTGAATTGTGTGCAGCAGTACTCTTATCTAAATTAGCCAAACACGTCATTGCAGAACTCCGATTACCAGAACATGAACTCTGTCTGTAGTCAGACTTCTGAATTGTCTTGGCCTGGCCTGTAAACCCCGCCTATATACGGAAGACATATGTGGCAAATCGGATATCGGAGATCCAGAAAAATTAAAAAATGCGCATTGGAGACATATGCCAACTAGTGAAAACCCGGCAGACCTTGGAACTCGAGGATGCACTCCACAAGATCCTCATAAGGAGTTCACTGTGGTGGAATGGACCCTGTTGGCTTCTGCAGACTCCACAGCATTGGTCCAGATTTCAACAAACTATCGCTGTGATTCCTGAGGCTCGGAAGGTTGAAGTCCTTCAAACCTCCATTCATGATGACGATCTTCTTGACAGGTTTTCCTCTTACGCTCGAGCCCGACGAGTGTTGGCATATGCGTTCCGCTTCATCCAGTCGTTATCGAGTTCATTCAGATTCGGGGAGATTTAACGCAAGCCGAAATAGAATTCGTGAAATTGCGGCTGATATCACAATCCCAAGTCAGATACTATTCCGATGAGTATCACAACTTGAAAAATTCAATTTCTCTCTCAACGTTCCCTATTAACTTTAAACCCCTTTTTTTGACAAAAATTATGTGTTAAGTGTAAATGGTCGCCTAGCAAACGCTGCCCTGAATTACAATGAAAGACATCCCGTTATTCTACCGGAAAGATCTCGATTCTGTCACCTCTTTCTTGAATTCATCCATAAAACCCTGCTCCACGCAGAAGACAGACTGATACTCAGAGCTGTGCGACAAGAGTTTTACATCCGGCACTTAAATGAGCGCCGTTGCTCAAAGTATGTCAGCGTCTTCATTTGCTTTCCCACCTTTCCAAAAGCCTTTTGTGCAACATTTGCACGATTTGTGGGCCAACGTGGATTACCTAAGAAGGTCAATGCTGACAATGGGCGTAATTTCGTGGGAGCAAACCGCACGTTATTCAAAGAATATGGCATGTTCCTCCAGAAATCTGCTGCTAATATTACTCGAAAGTACATAACTCAAGGGTTTCAGTGGTCTTTCAGGTATGAAAGTGATACTGGGCGGTAGCCCAATGCCCCTCACATAGGTGGATTGTGGGAAGCCACTGTTAAACCCATTTCAAAAAGATGGCACTCACGTAGAAATTTAATTTTGAAGAATTTACGACTCTTCTAGTCAAGGTAGAATAGCGTTTAGGCCGCATCGTGAAACTATATCCCGGTGTCGATAAACGGGTGCGAGTGGCTGACATCAAAACACAGAATGGTGTCTTCATCCGACCAATAGTCAAACTCTGCATTCTGTCCGCTATCGAAAACGAGATTCTCCAAATAGGGCCCCCTCTCCCCAATTCTTAATCGCTCCAAATAAAGCCTCTCATAAGCTTTTTGTTCTTATTTTCTAAGCTCTTCTGTGCCTCGCATGAGTTGTTAACTCTTCTCTTTGCTATCTTAAGTTTACACTATTGACTCACTACTCACTTCCCTCTATTCCTATTTTCTCACATATATCCGTCTTCGACTCCTCTATCTACGTCTCAAACTACTTTTTAGTTTGGTTTTGGTTTTGCAGTTGATTTCATGTTTTTCGATTCCACTTTAAAAGCTCTTTTTGAGTGACAGCGTCGCAAATTATATTTGACACATACATAGGTGTTAAGAAAGGCACCCTCAACGCGACTCAGTATAGAGGCAAGAGCAATGCTACATGGGACAAAATTTCTGAGTGCCTAAATAATGTGGGACCCCAATAAGAGATTCTGATCGCTGGAGGAAGGAAAGCATTATTAACAAAATAATCTATTGGTGGTTAAGGAAAAGACGTTCGTGATCCAAGCAGTGAGATATTTCGTTGTTCATAATGCCGACACATAAAATTTGTGGTTTCGTGCAATATCCATAATGTCACTTTTAACTTGTTAAGGTTATGTTTTTATTCTGATTTAATTTTTTTTGTTTATTTTTTAAAAATATTGTTTAGGCTTGGAAGGACCTGAAGAACCATGCTAAAAGTAAAGTTCGCCACAGCATTAAATGCTTAAAAGGCACAGGTGGTGGTCCTTATAAGCAGCAAGCATTGACATATTCAGATAAGGACATTGCTTCATTGTTTGATATAGAATGAAGCATCTGAAAATGGTATCCAGGACAATACGGTTTCCTCATCTGCACAATACATAACTGAATTTATAGATTATGGCTTATGAAGTTGTTCCTGAACAAGAACAGTTACTAGAAGAAGAAGTTGCCGCAACTACAGAAACGCAAAAGCAAAAACGGCAAAAAAACTGCTGGAGATTCAAAACTTGCAACAAAAAAGTTTTATTCAAAAATAACCAAAATACTAGAAGAACAAAATAAAATTATACTGAAACAAAATGTAAAAATTAAGTACCAGACAGCAGAAGTAAAGAAAAAGGGAACTGCAGCAAAAAAAAAAAGAATATATGGAGGTGGAACAAGTAAATATATTCAAGCAAATGTTAAAGTTTCAAGAAAATGAGGCCATTGAAAAAAAAGCAATGTATACAATATTTAACAATTCACTGGCAGAAATATATATGTATATAAGAAATAAGAAATATATATGTATGTAAATCAAAGAACTTGCATTAAAGGAAGTGAAATACGATGCCAAGTGATTAGTTTTTAAACAAAATCATTTACAGTGGTCGGCATAGTTATTTTGATGAACAGAAAATGCAAATATTTTGAGTTTTTGACCAGAGGTTAACTAACAGATTTGAGTTTCACAACCAAAGTTAACTAGAGTTTAAGCCACCGGTGGTAGTGTAAATAAAATATACATTT
Source organism: Coremacera marginata (assembly GCA_914767935.1). Lineage (NCBI taxonomy): Eukaryota > Metazoa > Arthropoda > Insecta > Diptera > Sciomyzidae > Coremacera > Coremacera marginata. The sequence goes on along the minus strand of OU612044.1, from coordinate 71,102,748 downwards.
GAGTATTAGAAAGTAGTTTCAGTCCTGGAGACTTATTTTTTCTGTTTTTTGATTTATTATTGATTGAGTGACATTTTCAATAAAATGTTATGCATCACAACATGTGACAATTAAAAATGTCTTTTAATGACTCCCTTTCATTATGGTCCACAGCAATGTTTTGCAGAGCTCCTGTTGGCGTGCGAGTGTTAAACTGCTAATCCAAAACTAAAAATATTAAGGGATATTATGGCTTGGGAAGAAATCTGTTTTCCCCCTCCAAACTAGAATTTTTAATTGTTATTGGTGTTGATGTTATTATTGATGTTTAGTTCTGAGTCATTTAGAAATAAAAAACTTGTTGACCGAACGAGGTTTGCTCGGGAGAGATGCTTTAAGTTGAAAATTTTAAACTATATAAATTGGCATATTATCTGGCTGGCCCGTTCAATTTAAACAACTTGGATACCGTTGTACTTTTGTTGAACTTTTAACATATAATTAGTATAAGTCCTTGTTATTTGAAAAATCGTAATTACAAATTTTGTATGTGTAGTACATTTCGAAAAAGTACAACAGCAATAGCAATTGCAAGACCTAATTAGTTGACGGGAACACATTTTTACTAGTTTATAAACAAACTAAATCTTACATGCCAGGTTCCTCTCCTTTGCAGTGTTGTGAAGAACTCTAATGGCAACAATAATGTTTTTTGCAGTATCCAAATCCACGCTGATCCTCTCAAGGGCTAATGGAAATTTTGATTTCAATTGGCCTTTTAGGCATTCAATTTTTGCTCTTGTTGCTTATGGTATCTATTTTAACTATGAAAATTACTGATTCAAAGTAGTATGTCGAAATATTAGTTATACTAAATTTACCTTCGTTTTTTATCTGATAGGGATTCCGTATGAAGCATGATAACATAATTGACGAAACAGGGTATCCGCCGTCGCCAAGTTGCACTCCTCTATGGTGATGTTTTGTTGCTTATAAGGTACTTTTCAATCTGCACATGCTCCAAATTCGTGCGTCGTGTACCGAACCATGATTTCTTGCAACAATATCCAATAATTTACAGTCCGCATTGCAAACAATCTAATTTAGCACATATTAAGTTCATTCATTAATGTTTATATTTTGCATTTCTAAAATATTCAAAAATTCATACTTGTTCATTTAATGAATAGTATCCCTTCATGTTTCTAAAATTACCAGTGTCTCCTGCATTCCTAGCTGGACATTTTTGCGCACGTGCGTGCAAACAATAGCGCCTAAAACACTTGAAAAGCGCGATATATCAAAAAATTTGCATTTGACAGCGTTAATTTCAGCTGCTTCACTCGGGAATTTTATGAAACTTCAAAGCGATAGCTCTAGTTATTTTTTTTATAATCCTGCTCTCAGTCGGCTGCGCCAAGCCATGAAGATCAGCTAAAAAGTTGTATTATAAGTTAAGAGATAATTTGAAGTTAATCTGTACTTACCTATGTCACTTTGGTGTGCATTTCGTCCCAAAAAACGTAAAGTGACTAACACTTTGAAGTTCTTAGGAACGGGCAGCCTCCTGTTATTATCCGCTTTATTAAATTCTTGTATGTCAATAATGCATTGAGCTGTGTCTTTGTCAAACCTGTACCGTGAGTGAAAGTTACAGTCGTCCATTTCAAATGGGTCAATACGATTATTGTAAATTTTAGTCCGTCTCATTGAGTCATAATCGTCCAAATTCTCGAAATCGTCCAAAATGCTATAATCGCGTTGAATTTGGTCCATCACTTTTATTTTGTTGCGTCTTGTCAGATTGACTATGAAGGAAAAGAAACTTTGATACAAACTTAGCAACGACTTCAGCTGTTACTAAATTTTTAGTTAACACTTAACAGATAAATCGATGCTTAATCGACTATGAATGATTTAGATTGAAGCTAAAGTTTGGTTTATACTTAATCACTAGCAACACTGTTTACCTAAGTTGCGGAAATCAATGCGATGCGCACGCAAATCGGTACCCTGAATTGCTATCGCATTTGCTTCCGCAAATAAAAATAAAAAGTTGGCAATGCTGTTTTTCGAAATTAAGAAAAAACAATTCGAAATGTCAAAAAATGGAAACAAGTCAACAAATTATATACAAAAAGTGAACTGTTTTGCATTTTGACGAACGAAACTCTGTTGATTTATATATAATTCCCGTAAAATTGGAAAAAAAATGGATTCCGTGGCAATTTGGATGGATGACGATGAACGAGACGTAGAAAGAGTTGATCGAAGAACTCTAAGGAATAAATCCAACATTTTAGCACTTCATGACAAAAGGTAACTGAATTTTATTGATTAACATTCACGTTATTTATTTGGGCATAAATATTTAATTTTCAGCATTGTACAAAATTTTCGACTAAATAAAGAAGCGTTCCTTTATGTATTGAATGCCATTGAGCCGGAGCTAAAAGTAAATAAAAAGTCAACAGCTGTTACGCCAACATTGAAATTGGCTGCTGCTCTCAAATTTTTGGCACAAGGAGGATATCAGCACCAAATGGGGCAGGATTTCAACTTGGGACTGGCACAACAAACAATGTCGAGATGCTTAGCAGAAGTTTGCATTGCAATGGAAAAAGTGCTTTGTCCAAGGCATATTCATTTTAATATGACAGAGGAAGAAAAACGAAGTGCTAAAAGGCATTTTTTCAACATTTCCGGATTACCAGGAGTTATAGGAGCTGTGGATGGAACACATATCCAAATGATACGGCCGGTTGCTGATGAACACCTATATTTTAACAGAAAGCTAAAGCATAGTATAAATGCAATGGTGGTTAGTAGTTATGTCTTGAGTAGTTATGTTTTCCTTTTAACAAAATTGTTAAATACACAGATTTGTGACCACAACATGGTAATCAGGGCTGTAGATGGTAAATTTGGAGGTACATGCCATGACTCCCATGTTTGGAATTTATCAGCAGAAAGACGATTGCTGAAACAAAAATATGAGAACGGAGAGAAAGGAATATGGATTATAGGTAAAAATGTTGTTCAAAGATCACAATGTAAAATTAATTGAGTAATTTTCAAGGCGACTCGGGATACCCATTAGAGCCATGGCTTTTAACACCGTATCGAAATGCATCCGACAATTCTCCAGAATCTAAGTTCAATGATAATTTTTCAAAAGCGCGGACAATTATTGAAAGAACATTTGGAGTCTTAAAAGCAAGATTTCGGTGTCTTTTAGCTGCACGGGATCTGCATTATGCTCCTTCAAAAGTAATAAGGATGCTAAATGTGTGTTGTGCTTTACACAATATCTGCATATCCTACAAAATTCCACCACCCTCCGATATTTATTTTGATGAAGAAGACTCGTCGTTTTCCATCCCAGAATCAACGGATGGATGCAATGCAAGGACCATAGCAGCACAAATAAGAGACAATATAAAAAACACTTTAAGATAGTTGAAATTGTGAAATAGTGGAAGTATGTTATTTTTTTAATATGACAATTTTATAAATGAAATCAAATAGTTTAAAAATTCAATTCAGTCTTTTTATTTCAAATAAATAATACTTATGTCTAAGTGTTTAAATACATCACAACGTAAATGCACTTCGTTTTTCTAAAATATATCAAAAAAACATATTCGTTTTATCACATTTCATAGGCGTAAAAAAATTAAATAAAATGAAAAATCTACATGTTTTAAAATTGAACACAATATTATCACTTTCAAGATGTATTTTTTTTTATAAAACTTTTGAATTTTTAAAATATTCACAAAAAAAATTAATAATATTATGTTGCTACTTTGACGAAAGTTGTTTTATGCTATTTTTTGATCACAAAGTTTTCAATTTGAAAACAATTTGTGATCAAAAAATAGCTTAAAATATATGTCGTCAAAATAACAACATAATGTTATAAATGTGTATGTGATTATTTTAAAAATTTAAACATTTTATAAGAAAAAAAAAATGCAATTTGAAAATGATAACATTGTGTTAAATTTTAAAACATGTAGGTTTTTTCAGAGTACATAACTTAAAACCAATTATTCCTTTTCTCACTTTTCCAATTTTTGTAGCTCGAGTATTGCCTTTTTGAGTTTTAATTTTCTATATAGGAAGTCTTTTTTTCTGCAGCTTCTTGCTTTTTAAATAAAAATTTTTGTTCAGCTAACTCTAATTTCTTTTTCATAATATCTACAATTTTTTTGTTTTGCCTACCCATATATTTTAGGTCGTCGTGGATTTCATTAAGCTTTGCAAGACGTTCTTTGTGGAACTGCCTTTGACTTTCCACTTGTTTTTTGAGTAGCGAATCTCTTGCGCCTGAAACTGTAATGTGTCGGGTGCGTCTTCTGAAAGTTGATGGTTATTGACTACTGTTTTCTATAGCGCTTTCGCTGTTTTCCTTATCAGCATTTATAGCCGAGATGACGCCATCTTCCTCTAAGCACGCCCCAAAACTTACTGCGCCTCTTACTCCAACTATTGTCTCTTCCATCGACAATAGTTTTTCGACTTGCTCCTCCAAAGGTGTTAACGGACAGTATCTAGCTGGACCACCACCGGTCTCGGAGAGGCTATTTTTGTTTTTCCGTAGCTTCGCTTTGAGGTGAATCTTATAATCGGACCATACCTTGCAAAACATTTTTTGTTGATTTAAATTATAAATACTTTATTTACGATTGCCTTACTTTTTTCCATCCTGCAACATCTTTCATTGGTGGACCAGCGGCATAAAGGTCTTCCGCCAACCTCTTCCACAAAGAATTGGCTGTGGTTTTTGCATTGCCTGTTTTTAGCAAGCCCTTTGCTACTTCTGCGTGATTTTCCATAAAATCCACCAAAATCTCGAACTGTATTGTTTTTGTGTGTGCATTTTTCTTGTTTAGTTCCCTGTTAATGAAAGTAATTTAAATTTTTACATATTTAATTAAAAATTGTACTCTATAAAATGTTTTACTCACATCGCATTTGATTTCCGCAAGCCAAGCAGCTGTCGAATTAAATTTGCTACAAACTGGTTGTTTTGACACTTGTTATCGCATTACAGGGTTGCGTGAAAATGAGGACTTTCGAATATCAAAAAATTCGATGCGATTATCGCAATTCGGAGTACCGATTACGCAATTTTGCGAATTTTTTTTGTCGCATCGCAATAGAGAGAAGGGCTCCTGTTTTTTATTCGTGTTCTTAAAATAAATTTAAAATTGTTAAATTCCATAAAATTATTAAGCAAAGAATAATTCAAGTCAGATTGCTAAGCATAGCTGAGGATCTTCATCATTGTTTTTTTTTTCGTTACACTATGCACAACGAGTAGACGTGTTTTGTTTGGATCCAGTTTTTTAACGTGATATAACCAATATTTCAATCCATTAAATTTAATTTAACTCGCCTACCACATTTTCAACCTATTGTGATTCGAATAAATTAATTGTCAGTTTGCTGTGCGCCGTGTTTGCATCATAAATAATCTTTAAAATAATTATCAAATGATGTCTACAATTAAAAATACCAGAAGTGCTGCCAGCAGCCGGAAATTTCTTCCCCCGCAAACTCCTCTTGAATCAGGCAGAGCTGATGAATCATCAACTTCAACTACACCTCGTCGGATACAAAATTTAGAACTGAGCTCAACTTTATGAGGGAGAGTATTGTGGAGCAACTTTCTGAAAAGATTGCTGCGTTGGAAAAGAGTGATGCAGAGGATTGCTGAAGTTACAGCTAAGCTTTCCAATAGTCTTCATATTCATATTCCATTAGAAACTTGGTAGAGAGAGTTTCTGTCGTCGAAGCAGCATATGCTGACCTAGGCATGATAAAAAGGAATATGGAAGAACTACAAAAGCTAGTAGAAAACCACAAAGCCTATGAAGAGGCAAAACCAACATACTCTCCTACTCTGGGTGGTGAAGTGAGAGCGCTGACTAAACTAAAAAATTATGAGAGTGATGCTATTTCCACAGACATCATCATACACGTAATCCCCTCTGCTGCAGATGAAAACCTTGGTGACTTTTTCAGCAGAGTTTGCTCAATTCTTAAATGTGACTTTCTCAGACTGCGTGACATCTTTAGAATTCCAACCAAAAACAGAAAAAACACTGCGATCATCGCCAAGCTTGCAACAGCATATGAGTGGAACTGTTTGTTTAAAGCTTTTGCGGCATTTCGAAAGACAAGCAGGCGGCTTCTTATACTCAACGACATCAGGTACGGAGGAGGCGAAAAATTCTATTTGCACGAAAGCCTATCCAAAACAAATCGTGCAATAATGCAATATGCTAATCAGCTGAAGCGAGACAACAAACTTTTCGCTGTTTTCACGTTACGTGGGCGTGTGTACGTGAGAGCATCTCGTGATGGTGAGGCTAATCAAGTAAACAGCATAGAAAGCGTTGACTGCGTCGCTGGGACCTTAAGCAACACAACATCACAATATTATAACAACAACAACGACAACAACAACAACAACAACTAATTAAGCAAGAACGATATCTTTTATTATGTTATGTTTATATGTAGTTTTCTCTTATTTGTCTACTACTCTTTAAATCTTCTGGTACTCATCTCTCTTATAGTATTCTTGTCATCTTTGATCTGTATCTATCTCAGTGCTTTACTATATATGTACGTTTATGAAGTGCTTTGCTTATTAGGAATATTAAATATACTTTGTCATCTTTGTTACTGTGCCAGCATGTCTGTTTTTTGTGTTTCCATTATACTTACCTTTATACTGTATGTTTCAACCTAATATAAACAATCGTGGCGTTAATAATAGGGCTCTTGTGAATGTTATATGTGGAAGACACACAGGTTTAAAAATTGTACACTTAAATGCTCGAAGCCTTAACTTAAACAAGCTGGATTATATGAGGTATGTGTTTCAAGAGTCGGCTGTTGATATAATCTATGTGTCTGAAACATGGTTTTGTAATGATGTGTCTGATGCTTTTTATGGTATTGATAACTATAGTATTTTCAGAAATGATAGGTTAGTTAGAAGGGGGTTGGGCTTGCTATTTATTGTAGAAGGAATCTTAAAGCTAAACTGATTCAAAAATCAGTAAATTGCAGTGTTGAGTTTGTTAATATTTGTGTCTATGATAATTCCACAAAATTATTTGTGTCGTGCGTCTACAACCCCAGCAAGTTGAATAGCTTAGAATAGAGAGAATATTATGTTATCTGTGGTGACTTTAATGTAAGTCTCCTGTGCGAGGATAACTACACCAAAAGTATTACGTCCGTCGGTCTGTCCGTTGTAAATAATGTGATGCCCACTCGGTTTTCCTTTAATGATAATCCTAGCCTTTTAGATTATTTCATTGTGTCTGACTTAACATCTGTTCTACTGTTTGATCAAATATATTTTCTGTCTGATCATGATTAAATATTTTGTACATTAAATATTAACTTTACGCGATCTGTTTCCTCAAATACATTCTCGTATTATGATTTTAAAAATATGAGTATTCCTTGACTCATTCAAGATGTTTGTTCAATTCAATGGTATGATGTTTGGAATAGTGAAACTGTTGATGAAAAGTTGGAAAACTTTACGAGCATTATTAATAGTCTTCTTGTTAACCATGTGCCATATCGAATGGTCACCATAAAAAATCCATCTTGCCCTTGGTTTAATACCAAAGTGCAAAATGTAATTAATAAGCATAATAAATTACACAGGCAGTGGAAAAATAATCCCACTGCAGAAAGATAGGAAAGATATAAATTTGCAAGAAATGAATCCAATTGTATAATCAGGCAGTCTAAAAAAATATACTTCTCCTCTAAGCTCAAAACATCTCTTCCTTCCAAGCTTTTATGGAACAATGTCAAAAAACTTGGTATTGGTTGCAAAATAAAGTCTGATTGTAATATTGAACCTAATGTCCTTAATAATTATTTTTTGTCATGCACGCAGAACCTTAGTAATTTCAACTTGATCACCCCAAGATATCATATTGAACAAGAATTTGTGTTTTCAGCAGTAAGTGTAAGTGATGTTGGAAGAAGCGTTCAAAAAATAAAATCCAATGCAGTTGGTGAAGATGAAATCCATATAAAATTTTTAAAACAAATCCTTCCTTATGTACTCAGTCCACTAACGCATATTATAAACCACTGCTTCACAACATTCCACTTTCCAAGCTCTTGGAAAACTGCAATCGTTTCTCCTATTCCCAAAAAAACTGTACCGAGCGAGCCCAACGACTACAGACCAATAAGTATTTTATCTTGCTTATCAAAAATTTGTGAATCTATCATGGCTAATCAAATATCGAACTACATATCCCTATGGTGGTCGCCCCATGTAAATTGAATTTTCTACCCAGCGGTAGATAGCAAAAGCTTAACAGAACACAATAAGAGGTAAACATGCGAGGAAAGCAGAAGAAAACAAAGAAAAAGACGCCAAAAATTCAAATTGGATTGATTCGGGAAATTAACGGCGGCGAAAAGACACGAAGAACTATTAATATTGAAACATTTGACTTTGCATATTTTTCAAGTAATTTGTCAGTTTTTGATAATTTCAATTTAAATGTAATAAATAAAATTAAAAGAAATTTCGGTTTAATTATATCTGCCTGTGTTTGTGTTTGTTTTACCTTACATTCGTTTTCAATACTATCGTGTGCTTTTCGCTGTGTTTCGTGGAAATTGGTGCTTCAAAATGCCTTACGGTCTGAGGAGTGGTGGTCAAGAGGATAAGGAGCCAGAATCAAATGGAGCTGCCGAACAAATGTCTTAAGACTTCTGTGGAAGGGCTAAGGCACAGTACGGTTGAAAGCCAAAGAGATTTAGAAAGACTACGTGCACAGATTCACCCAAGTAATGAAGTACTCCCTGTGCAGCCACGCGAGACAAGAACACCAACAACAACAATAACTAATGAAAGCCAAATCATGACGCTAGCTGAAGGTGTTTCAAATTTTTCGGTGCATGCAGATGAGTGGCCGCTGTTCAGAGCCAGCTTTAATGACACAACAATCGCATTTGGATATAGTGGCAGGCAGAACCTTATGCGCCTGCATAAGTGTTTATGTGGAGCCGCCAGAGAAGCAGTGGCTTCTATGCTGATTTTCCCCAATGATGTAAAGAACGCTATGGAAGAACTTGAGTTTCGTTTTGGAAGACCAGATTTGATGGTACGCTTTCAATTGCAGAAAATTAAACAAATTCCTTTTATTCCAGAAAATAAGTTGGAACAAATAATTTCATTTTCAACAACGGTGCGCAATGTAGTTGCGTTTTTAATATCAGCCGGGTGTCAGCAACATTTAGCTAATCCTTCGTTGTTGGACCAATTGGTTTCAAATCTGCCAGTCAACAAGCAATTTGAATGGGCCAAACCATCAAGCCATTTCCAACTGTGCAAAATTTTTCTTTGTGACTTAGCCAAAGTCGTGTGTTTAATGCAATCATCAGTCTCTACGCCTTTAAGAAGCATCGCATCGCATCAACAGCAGCCGCGTCGAGTAATGCACGTTAATGAAGATAGCTCTAAGCGTGAACAAAAGTGTTACCAATGGGCAGAAGGACATATGTTAGCTGATTGCAAAGTTTTTCAGAGATCTCTTAACGTAATGGAGCGTTGGCAGAAGGTTAAGTGTTTGCAATTGTGCTTTGCTTGCTTGCGTAAGGGCCACAATTCGTTAAATTAAAAAGGTTAAAAGGTTTGCGGTATAAATGGCTGCCGTCGCCATCATCATCAGCACTTGCATGAGGAACAGAATCAAAACTCTTGTATGCCAAAGTCTTCATCATATGCCACCACCCAGCAGTCAATGCACGCCAACGACAAGATGCGACATAATGATAGTTTTTATATGCCAGAATCAACAAACAGAGCCGCTACAAGTGCGTCAATGCACGCTGCCGCACACCCGCTGTTAAATTGTCGATTGCCTAGTACGTCGTGTAGCCAGTTATTTAAAATTTTTCCAGTAACACTTTTTGGACCAAACGGAAGAGTTGATGTGTATGCCATGTTTGATGATGGATCAGCCATAACCATATTGGAAGAAAATACTGCTCATACGCTTGGGCTCAAGGGGCGGTTACAGCCACTTACTCTTCAGTGGTATGGTCAGGGAGGTTTTACTGATTTTACATCGATGAGGGTCAGTTTGGAAATGTGTGGTATCGATGAGGTTAACAAATACAATTTGAAAAATGTGCGCACAATTCGTAATCTTTGCTTGCCTACCCAATCGTTCAAAAAAACGGACTACAGACATTTTAAATGCTTGCCTTTGAATAATTACGCTAATGTGAAACCAGTTCTACTACTTGGACTAGACAACGTGCACCTCAGTGTTGCAACAGCGGTTATGCAAGATGGTGAAAATAGTCCTATAGCCACAAAAACCAAAGTTGGATGGGTCGCGTTCGGACCAACAAAAGGAGCATCGTCAGTGCAATGCAGTACCAATTCTTTTGCACATTAAAGAAGAACACTCACTTGAAGATTGGACAAAATTAGTTACGGAGTATTTTGAAGGCCACAGTTTCGGTAATGACAGCTCAACGCCAGTTTTAGAATCTATAGACAACATAAAAGTCCGGAAAATTCTGGAAAATACCACTCGGCGAGTTGGAAAGTATTTTGAAACTGGTTTCATTTGGAAAAAGTTTCCGCCTTATTTTCCAAACAGTTACGAGATGGCAGAAAAACGTTTAATTGGCATCGAAAAGAAAATGAGCCGCGACGTAAACTTTGCTGAAGAATACAAAATAGAGATGAATAAATATTTTGAGAAAGAATTTGCCTCACTTTGCGGTACATAACCCACACAAGCCAGACAAAATGCGCAACGTATTTGACGCCGCCGCCGCCGCTGTCGCTGAAACATCACTGAATTCCGTATTACTGAAAGGGCCGGAGCAAGCCAAGCCACTTTTAATGATGCTATTCAAATTCCGAGAAGGCCCTATTGCTGTTGCTGCTGATATACGTGAGATGTTCTCTCAAGTAAAAATTTGCGCTGCTGACCAGAATGCTCAGCGTTTCTTTTGGAGAGACGGAGATACTAAGCAACCACCTCAACATTTTGTTATGTCATCCATGATATTTGGTGCTATATGCTCGCCATGCTGTGCGGAGTATGTTAAAAATATAAAAAACGCCAAAAGATTCAGGCGGCAGTATCCTGCCGCCGTAGATGCTATAATAAACAAACATTACGTGGATGATTTTGTTTGCAGTTTCAAGACTAAAGAAGAAGCACAAAAAATATGGTTTGAAACTGTTCATATACACGCAGATGCAGGGTTTGAGCTCAGGAATTTTGTATCCAATTCGCTTAGAATACAAAATGTCACGAATGCAAAGCCGCTAAAGCTCTGAAGGGATGAATTCAGCATGGAAAGGAAAGCAGCTACCGAGTAAGTACTCGGAATGTTTTGGGACACGACAAAAGATGTTTTCAAATTTCACACAAAGTTCCATCGCATTCGATCAGAAGTTCTGTGTGGTCAGCGGGCACCAACAAAAAGGGAGCAGCTTGGTATTGTAATGGCTGTCTATGATCCGTTTGGGCTGCTTGCAGACTTTTTGATTTTTTCAAAAATCCTTGTGCAAGAAACACGGAAACTTAAAATCATCTGGGATGATCCAATTTCAACAAATTTGCAACAAAAGTGGACAGCGTTGGGTGAGTTTGAGAATATTAACACTTTTAAAATTAATCTATCTAATTCGCCATTGCTTCAAAAATCGTGCGAGATGCAATTGCACATATTTGTTGATGCTAGTCAGAGCGCCTTTGCTGCTGTTGG
>OU612044.1:71052373-71090470 GCA_914767935.1 Coremacera marginata | reverse complement strand
CTCCTGCTGAGTTAAATTTTACAAGAACCAATTATGTTTTGTTAAAAAACTATATATCTAATATTAACTGGATATCCGTACTAAATATCGTTAATACAAAAACATCGCCAGAAAACCTTGATTGGGCTGTCTCTGCTTTTTATAGAACTCTCAATGATTGTTTTCTATCATCAGTATCCCAGAAAAAAGCCTGTTTAGCATCTGGTCCTGTATGGTTGAATGAAGAATTGAGAAAAATTAAGAAACTTAAAATCCATGCATTATAAAAAGTTTCAAAAAACTCATAGCATTACAGATTTTGGTTCTTATACCTCTATTAAGTACAAGTATCGTCAATTATGCAATCATTTTTACGATATTTATCTAATAAAAGTTAAATTAAACATTAAATCTGATGCTAAATCATTCTGGAACTTTGTCAACACAAAACGCAAGATTGATTCCTATCCTTCTTTTATGAAATATAGAACTGTTGAATCGGATAGCGAGAAAAGCATTTGTAATTTTTTCGCTGACTTTTTCAAAGCGACCTATTCATCTTCATGCTATGATAATCTAAGCTATCCATTTAGTGTTCAATCTGGGGATATTTGTCTCCCAATAATTGATACTAACACGGTTTTATCATACTTAAGAGCTCTTAAGCCGTCATATGAAAGTGGTCCCGACAATATAGCGTCATGTATAATAAAATATTGCTGTGATGAATAAGTAACTCCAATCACTTTGCTTTTTTTTCTTCATTTAAATCTTGCTTTTTTCCAGTTGCCTGGAAGTCGTCTTTTATTATTCCGTTGCACAAGTCTGGTAACAGGTCTTTAATCGATAACTATTGTGGAATTGCAAAATTAAGCGCTTTTTCCAAGCTTTTCGAAGCTATCATTACTTCACAATTATCACATAGTGTTAAATCCTTATTGTCTCCACTCCAACATGGATTCGTTTCCGGAAAATCTACGATTACAAACCTACTTGAATTTACTTCCAAAACCATTGAGAATTTTGGAGAAGGTATACAGACTGATGTTATAAACACAGATTTTAGTAAAGCTTTTGATGTTGTTAATCATAAACTCTTAGTTTTAAAGCTTTCTCTTGCTGGATTTCCCACAACACTTGTAAGATGGATTGAATCTTATTTATGCAATAGAGTTCTCTTTAAAATTGTGAAATTTCATGAGTTTTCTGTCACTTCTGGTGTACCTCAAGGAAGCCACATCGGGCTCTTCTTTTTTTACTGTTTATAAATGATTTGCCATCTGTCATAAAGCATTCGAATATTTTAATGTATATTTTACTTAATTTGTTTCTTTGTGCTTATTTATTTGACAGTGAACGGTTTGCTTTGACAAATGTAACTCGGAGCATATTTCTTTGACAGAAATAGCACAATTATGCTCCTCTACGATTGCACATCTCATTTCAATACTTACTTCCGACTTTTTTCTATTTTTTTTATAAAAAAAATAACTAAAATAAAGAAATACATTTGAATAAAGTTGAATCATTATTAAAAACTTTGATATTAATTACCAAATCGTAACTTGCATAATCGTCAAAATACTTTTGTCGCCAAGAAATCCTTTTCTTTTGTAATGAACGACTTACTACCTCGAAAAGCGTGGCTTAAATGACTTCGTTTATTCAGATTTAAGTTCCTCACAACATGTTTTTACAATAATTTAGCACAATAAGAGAGAAAAATAAGGTGTTTTTTAATAAATAAAATAGTTGGTGCTTACAATGAATCTCTTATTCTTCTTGCCATACTTGGATTTACGGAAGATAGATCATCACTCAAATGTGGTTTGGGTTCAGCCTCACTTTCTATAAATAGGTCTTTACAGAAATCCACATTAAATCGTAGTCATATATAGGGTCCGCCATCTAACGTATTTTTTTTCAACTAGTGCTTATTTCGTAAATGGTAACACTTAGCACATGTCTGATTTGACAGATAATTAGTTTTATCCTTCCGCTGAACGAATATGGTTGTGTATACGCTTGAGCAACGCTGGGAAATCCCAGCCTGCGATCGACTTACAGAAGATGCCGATTTTGCAAAAAAATTTCATTTTCAGATGAAGATGAAGATGAAGCTCATTTTGATCTTGGCGGGTATGTAAACAAGCAAAATTGTCGCATTTGGGGCACAGAAAACCCGCACACATACATTGAAAAGCCGATGCACCCAAAACGAGTCACTGTTTGGTGCGGATTTTGGTCCAGAGGCATAATTGGGCCATTTTTCTTCGAAAATAAGCAAGGAGTGGCCGTTATAGTCAATGGCCATTGTTATCGGGCCATGTTGTACGAATTTTTGTTCACAAAAATTGAAGAGGAGGATATTGGCAACATTTGGTTTCAACAGAACGGCGCTACGTGCCACACAGCCGAAGCTACACTCGATGTTTTGCGCCCTGTTGTTGAAGATCGCTTTATCAGCCGCAGAGCTGATGTAGTTTGGCCACCTCGGAGCTGCGATTTGACACCGTTGGACTATTATTTGTGGGGAGCTCTCAAAGATAAGTGTTACGCCGACAAGCCAGAAACAATTGACGCTTTAAAGGACAATATTCGTGAAGCCATTGGTGAAATACAGCTGCACACAATCGATAATGTGCTTAAAAATTGGACCGATCGTGTAGGCTACTGCATGGCCAGCCGAGGCAGCCATTTGAATGAAATTATTTTCCATTATTAATCGGAAGGATTGTACATTCAAATAAAAAAAGAAATTTTAGAAAATATTCAGTAGTTTTTTTTTTGCATTTTCAAAAAAAAAAAAGTTATTTGGCGGACCTATATTATGGACTATAGCGCACACATTTATAATGCGTGAAGCTTTTTAGGCTTATAATGTAGTTCCCTTGCATGTAAAAGGCATCTAAAATGACCCTTTCAAATTCCAAAACACCTCTCAATAGTACATCGGGTTTCAGAATGCATTTCATTATACTTTGCCTCAGGACTGTTAAGGGGAACGGACCTATACGGTGTCATAAGCCATAGTTCTAAAGTATAATCAGGTTCTAAAGAACTTTAATTGATTTTTATGATTATAATATAAAAGAAATTTTGCCCAAAAATTACGAATTAGTCCCAATCTTATATGAAATAAAACCCAAAAATATATGGACATTTTTGGGATTTCATTTTTTCCATCGACCGTACGACGGAGTAATGTGAACTGCCTACATAGCAAGCATTCACGCAAGTTATCTTAGTCTAGTGATCACAAGCCTTCATTATTGATTTATTAAGTCAAATATTTTAATGTAACAATGCAAATAACATACTATCATATTGATATTGATATTGTGGTATTGATATTGTGGTAACCGTTTCGATTAAATAAATGGTGCTCATTTTTAACCGGACGTATAATGGCCACGTCAGTACCATCTACGCACACATCTACAATCTACAATCACATTTGGGAATACACTTTTTTCAAAAAAATGTTTCTTCGCATAATTTTTTTCCTCCAAGTCATATTGAAGTTAATAAGCTTAGGACACAATTTTCGTTCCAAAATCTGCAAAGCTTCAGCCATTGCATTAGAAACTGTTGGTTGAGACATTCTAATTAAAAAATCTTGACCAACGCCTCCTTGATATGATTCTTCACTAAGAAATCGTAAAGTAACTGCTATTTTTAATATTACGGGCGCACCACTGCATTTTCTTGGCCTAAATTCATTTTTGGTTTCCTCAAGCACATACAAAATGCTTCTTTGGCATGCATCGACCGTCAAACATTTTGATTGCGTTTCTTACTCCTTTTCCTGCAAATCAAGTGGAGATGACCCCCACCTTAATATGAGCCTTTAAATGTCTAAAGTTGATTTTTACCTATCCTCTTCTCTGTCAGCAAACACAAAATGGGCCATGATTTTAATCAAATAACACTTTTTCTACACCAATAAAGCAAATGTTAAACAAGTTGTGAAAAAACAAGAACAAGTGATACACAACAGCTGCATAACAACAACGACAATAAATGAAATCAGATTTGCCGAGTGCGGCTAACAGGAACAACAACAACAACAATCTAAAGTCTACATTTTTTAACTGACCACGCGAAGGGCTTTTCTATGCTCTTCGTCGCGTAAGTTATTGTTATTTATTAGTGTCCGTCAACTCCTTCATCCTCTCCGATTAGTTGCAACTGTGAGTGTGGTTGCACAGAATTGTGCTAAGGTGAAGGCATAACACTGACCTTTGCGCATATTTGTGCCCACAGTTTAATCTCAATAACCAGTTGTAACTAATAACCTTTTTTACCATATTTGATTGATATCTGCACGGTACGAAAATGACTCGACATTAGATTTTTACAATACAGATTAGACATAGATTTTTGCAATATACGTGGAATGAGGGCGAATTTCTTCTCGGTCAATGAATATTGTGCTCTAAATAGGCCTCAAATGATGGCACAAGGTGGGACCCAGGTAAGCGAGGATGCAGATCAACTGGATTTTCATATTGGCCGGGTATCACTTACTGCCATTGTTTTCTTCGCATAGGGGTATCGCTTTTTTTATACGTTCGGATGTAGCGTTTCAGTGCCAGCGGGTTCTGGGCCTGGGCCGATCCGGAATTTAGCTCTATGTGGGTTAGGTTCATGGTTGTAGCTGGCGATTTCAATGTGCACAACTCGGCTTGGTTACGTCACTCGGGCCAAACAACACCTGAAGGGCAATATGTTGAGCTTTTTGCTGAATCGAACCAATTGATTCAATTAGTGAAGGAACCAACTTTTTTCCAAGAAGTGATCTGCATAGCCATAACATCTTAGACCGACATTCTCAGAAGAATGCCGACACGAAAATACTTCGCATTGAGGCTAGGAATCGCTGTAATGCAATTTTAAAACGCGAAAAGTTTCTTCACGAAACTCGCACTCGAGAACAGGTTCTTCTCTGCCTCAAAGGGAACAAAAACTTTTGGTCATTTGTTTAAAGAGTAAAGAATCAGACGTCATCGCTCTATTCCAGCTGTTTTATAAGATGATCAAGTCTTTACAGACTCGACTGATAAAGCGAACCCGTTGGCTGGATTGTTTGCACATAATTCCACAATCCCAGCAAGCAGTCAGCCACTACCTTTCGTTGAAAGTACGTCTTCTTTAATGCAGGAGATATATTTTCGTACGAGAGCAGTTAAAAAAGTCCTTGCAAACCTCAACACTAACAAAGCCTCTGGTCCGGATGGCATACCACAACTTGTGCTAAAAACTTGTGATTCTAGTCTGGCTCAACGTTTGCGTAACCTGTTCAACATCTCCTACAGGAGTATTTCCATTTTGTTGGAAGGTCGCAAGAGTCCAGCCGGTACCAAAAAAGGGCGATGCCACAAACACTTCAAACTTCCGACCCATAGCGATATGCTCTTCGCTCGCCAAAGTTATGGAGTTATGGAGAGCGTAATTAACTTCCCCCTTATGAACTATCTGGTGCACAATGAACTTCTTAGTGACCTTATCGCTTAGTGACCTTATTTCGTTCCTTGCCGAAAAATTAAACCAATGTGATCACTTATTCGGTGAGAGCTGGGTTGTTGCTCTAGATATTTCAAGGGCGCTTGATCGAGTGTGGCATAAAGCGCTCGTGTCAAAACAAATTGCATATGGTGTCGGTGGATCACGTGTTTCCTTAAGAACAGAAAAATCCGTGTCTTAGTCGACTGCATAACGTCCAGAGAGCACGCCATCAATGCAAGAGTACCGCAGCTGTTTTTATCAACGACTTTCTGTCGTTAACTCACATCCCAATTCATCCGTGTGCGGATGACAGCGGCATTTGCCATTCATATTCGTTTAAAAAACGCCCGAGCTCTTTGAATATTGAGAGAAAGAGGTAACATATGAATGACACACTCAATAATGACTTGGAAAAAAATCTCCGAATGGGGTCTTGCTAGTAGAGTAGAATTTAATGCTAGCAAGACTCAGTGTTGTCTATTAGCCCACAAGTGAGTCAATTGCGTCTTAGCTCCCCTCAATATGAACGATGTAGTTCTTTTGGAGTCAGATGCTCTTGACGTTCTGGGCATATCAATACAATTGGATCTTCGGTGAAATTATCACATTTTTGATGTGTCAAAAGAAGCAGCCAAGTGTCTTGGTTTTTTAAAACGGTGCAAGAAATACTTCACTCCATCTGATCTTCGTTTGATCTATACCTCATATATTAGGCCGAAAATGGAGTACAATTCGCACATTTGGGCAGGGGCTTCAAGATCATATTTGAAGCTTCTGGACCGGATCCAACGACGTGCGATAAATTTGATAGGAGATGAAAATATTTCATGTTCTCTGAACTCTCTTGGGCATCGTCGCAATGTTGGTTGCTTTAGTCTTCTGTACAGGTATAACCATGGGAAGTGTTCAAGGGAGTTACATGACCTGACGCCACCAGCTCGTGTGTATCCTAGGTCCACTCGGGCATCTCTCCAAGCCCTTCCCTTTACCATTGCTACTTTGTCCAATAGAACATCACATTACCGAGATAATTCGTTCTTGGGTCGCTGCGTAAAATTGTGGAACAACCTCCCTGCGAGCGTGTTTCCCGGCAGTTTCAATCTGTGTAAATTTAAATCAAATCTTCACCGACACTACTCCATCTTTCCACCCTCCAAGTAACTATCACCCGTCTTCCGAATCAAAACAATGCTTTCGAATTTATAGGGGGCATCTTCTGAGTGTTGGTTAAGTCTAAAAAAAAAAAAGTAATAATAAAATCACCAAAGCAGCAATAGTGTTTAAAATTAACTACCTGTTTTGTGACAGTGGTTATCCTTGTCAAGTTCAACCAATGGCTGTTATAACGTCATTTATAGAACCTTGCAGCACCAATCAAAAGTGATTCAATTCGGCTCATAGCAAGGCCAGAATAACCGTTGAATACGCATTTGGCGTGTTGAAACAAAGATAGAGGAACGTCTTCAAATTGCTTTTGCTGCATTTTTGTTGCAAAATATTTGTATTCTGCAGAAAGATTTCCAACCCCTAAACGAGCTGTTCCATTGGACGATGAAAACTCATATCAAAAGGAAGCAGTATCTACTGACTGCAGAAGTGAGTGCAATAGTGAGAAATCAAATGTTTAATCAATCTTTAGTAAATATTAGCTATTTAATAACTATTTGTTCAGAAAATGTCCAAGAAAGTTAACTCAACTTTGTAATAATTTTTATTACGTACCAAATAGCTGTGCGTAAAATTAACAAAAGTAATGTTGTTTAGTTTTTATAAACTCTGTGAAACTAAATGTTTTAAATATTTTCTTTAATATTCTATTCTACTTTAGTTTTTTCTGATTAAACTTCTTTTATTGATTTAAATCTTTTTTTTCGTTATTATTGCTTGTATATAATATTGCTAATTTACTTGAAAATGCTCCGAAAGAAGTATTATTACTTTACTATTGTATCATGATCATGCCCCTGGACATTGTAGCGGAGCGAAATTGAGTCACGCATAATTGTTACAACCCTGAAACAAGAAGGCCCCACGTTGGGCGCCAATTTGTAGCGGAACAGAAATGAGCCACGACCGAATTCAATAAAAAAAAACAAAAATAAACGCGTCTGGCAACGTTGAGCGGTGAGGCCGACCATGGAAGCAGCAGCCCTGACTTGTACCTTTTGAGGGCGCACGGTGAATGCGCCCCTGTGACCTCAGCACAGAGAAAAAAAATAGTCAGGGCGGCTACTTACCCTGGCCGACGCCACCGCCCCTGGTCAGGTGACCCGCGGACACGAAGTTGACCACGACTGCACGTTCTGGTTAGCCTATGTGCTAGCAGTTCGGGAGTGATGGGGGGGGTTCGTGGTGGCCAACCCCGCGTACCTTCGCCGTACAAATGTTTCACGTGCTAAAAAAATATCGCGTCGAGATTCGGACCAACAAATATCAAACCAACCGGAGCTGAAAAGAAAGAAAAGTAAATAAAAAAAATGGAAAAGGTTGGGAGCCCCTGGCTCACCCATCCACCAACTAACACTCGAGCCAGATGTTCAGGCTCAGCCCACGCATCCCTCCCTACCATGGAGGACCCTGGGGCGAAATGAGCAGTCCTCCCCAAACGCAACCATTCTCCCCGTCAACCAAATAAGAACTTAATGTTTCATTTTTACTAATACAATTTAATTTATAATTTGAAAACTCTTAAGACTAAGATAACTATTTTTTTTTCATGTTGATAAAAAAAATTTTTAGTTTTAATGTATTTTATTTTTATCTTTAAATAAATTTTTTTTTTATTTTATTTTATCTGTATCATAAAATAAAAATTATAATTTAATTTAATTTTTTTTTTCTATTTTATTTTATCAAAACTTTGATTTATTTTATTTTATTCAATAAAAAAAATTATTTTTTAAATAAAAAATTTTTATTTTTTATTTTTTATTTGTAAAAAAAAATTTTTATTTTTTATTTGTATTTTATTTTACGAGTTTTATGAAATAAAAATTTTAATTTAATTTTATTTTTATTTTATTTTTATTTATCAAAATTTTAACTTAATAAAATTTTCAATTTATTTTATTTTATTTAATAAAAATTTTTATATAAAAGTTTATTTTTATTTTATTTTATTTTATTTTATGAGTTTTATGATATAAAAATTTTAATTTAATTTAATTTTTATTTCTATTTTATTTTATCAAAATTTTGATTTATTGTATTTTTTTATTATTAGTTAATAATTTTTAAATAAAAAATTTTTTTTTCTTTTATTGTATTTAATAAAATTTTTAATTTATTTTATTTTATTTAATAAAAATTTTTATATAATTTTATTTTATTTTTATATATAAAAATTTATTATATTTTTATTTTATTTTATTTTATGGGTTTTATAGCCCTATTCTGGTGATTGACAATTGTAAATTCATTGACAACTGTAAAAATAGCTTATTTTAAAATGTAATCAATAGCTCATAACATGACAAAAATGTCAGCACCATCAAAAAAAATATTCTGAACAAATAAATTTGCGAAACATTTAAAAAAAATTTTCAATCCTTGGAAAAATATAGCACATCAAAAGCTAACTTGTCCATGAATTTACAGCTGTCAATAACCAGAATAAGACTATTAGTATATTTTTAATTATACTGCTCACTTCAAAAATAAAACCTTATTTTAAAGTTTATTTTCGATGTTATTTATAGTTAAATAAAACTAAATTTTTACTTGATTTCTTATATGTTAAAACTCTAAAAGGGTTGAGTTTTTCGGGGTTTGGTTGGCAAATCTAAAAATTACATAAAAAAAATCTGCCTCTTTTTTTTTTCTTCTTTCCCTTCCCTTAAAGAAAACAAAAAAATATATAGTTGCAAAAAAAAACCTGTTGACCAATGTGTGGTGGTGCTAACGATGGCGAGCAGGGAGGACGCCTGCTAGGGCGCTTGCGGGATCTTACCTTCACCTGACCACCCTGAAGATGGTGCTGATGGCTGCTGATTCGTGTTGCGGTTGTGTGTCTGCCTGGGCTTGGACCTTTTCGATTCCTGTTGCTGTACTGCCCACTGCATCCACGGAAAAGTAAAATTTTTATGGCGGAAGTTGGCCATTTGTCATGTTGCCATTTTGCTTTGACATACCGAAAATTTTCACTTGGGGTGTGTTTTAAAAGATGCCTTGAACAAATTTATGCGAATAATACAATTTGTAAGGTCTTTGCACACTTGTTTACCAGGGGTATTCACTAGTTTACACCCACCGAGAACTCTTCAGTCCTTGCAATGTTCGACTTGAAATGTGTCAGCTGACACATCCAAAATGTGACAGCTTTATATAAAAAAAAATGTGACAGATGTCTGAGTAAAAGAAAAGATTTCAAATTATAAAAATAACCGAAAAATGTCTACTTGAATACGTGGATGTCGGATTTGAAAGAAGAGAAAAAAAAAATGTCAGATATAACTTAAAGAAAACTGTCCGATGTGAATGACAGAAAAATGTCAAACTTGAATGAAAAGAAAAAAAAAATGTCAGATATAGAAGACATCAGATATAAAAGAGAAAAATGTCAGATATAAACTGTCAGATTTGAATAAACGGAAAAAAGTCAAATTGAAATGTAAGAGAACGTCAAATCTACATGAAAAGAATTATCAGAATTTTAATGAAATCAACTGTCTGATTTAAATAAAAAGAAAAATATCGAGTTTGAACGAGAGATGAAAATGTCAGGTGCCCATTTAAACAAGTAGGTCAGTGGTTAACGTTAAAGTGTCATCTGTCAAAGTCAGCTATTAGCTGTCAAGAAACGTGTTGACTGTCCAAGTCAAAGTGTCAGCAGTCAAAGTTATCTGTCATGAAACGTGTTGACGGTCCAAGCCAAAGTGTCGGCAGTCAAAGTTATCTGTCATGAAACGTGTTGACGGTAAAAGTCAAAATGTCAGCTGTCACACCTCGAATGCGTCCGCCGTGGTATGAGCTGTATATCACTCTTGTTTGCATACGACACTTCTATGGTGAATCCTGGCCTCCATGTTCAAACCTGGAATTAACTTCCCAGTCAACTCCACCTTCAAACATGAAAGCCAGAACCCACCACTTAGTGTGCCGTTACAACATGATACAATTATAAGCACGATACAGTTATAAGGTAGTGTAAGGAGATTCACCACACCGACCTCGAATATCAAAATGTGTTTTAGCATTGCCACTTTTCTGTATTATTGATAAATATGGGACAAATAATAAGAAAGGAAATTAGTTGTAGGATAAATAAGATAAATTCGGACAAATGTATTTAAATGGAATAAATCGCTGTTTTGTGATTTTAAACCTTTGTTTTCTGTAAAATATTGCATATTAGTTTTAGTTTAGCTTTTGTGTTCTTTATTTCTTATTTAAACTTTTTAATCTAATGTCCACTATAAATGTTAAACATAATTGTTTTTATTGCTGTTTGATGGAGAACTATTGAACATAAATCAAAAATTAGTTTTTGAAAATTGACACATTGCTTTAATTTCATATTTTTAATTTTTTTATTTAATCTGATGGAACTTTAAAAATCTTACATTTTATTTGTTTCACGTTGTATGAAAGATGGCAAAAATCCTTTTTTGGATTGTTAAAAATTTTTAAATTAATTAAATTAATGTCTTTACTTAATATATTCACAAATCACAAGAACTGGAGTGCACTGCTGTATCAGAACAATTTTATAGCGAATGACCTATGGGCAAATGTCGAATGGAAAAACCCAAAAAAAACTTCAAAACTTTTCTAATAATAAAATAATTTTCATTCTCGTTTGCCAGTAGCTGCATTTAATTACTTCACCTTATAAGCGAACTTCAAAGCGAAATATCAGTATTAAAGTATTAAAAAAAAAAAGAAAAAAAAACGAAATGGCCATTTCAGCCCTTGAAAGTACTTTGACCGAGCTTCTTAATATCAATTGTGTTATGTGTGTTGTGAATATTTGAACACAAATGATCGAGAAATGGACCTACATGTTTTATGCCGACTCCGAACGGCTTATGTTCTTAAGAAGCTTTTCATGGCAGTTTTTTACTCTCTGAGGTTTACCATTATCTGCAGAGGTGATGGCCGAACAGAAAAATTAATTCAATTGTAAAAACTTTCTGTCAGATGGGGGCTTCGAACCTCGGTTTTCTGACGTATGAGCCACACACTCTACCCTCAACCCCACGGTTTATGTGTATATAGAGTATATAGTGCATTAAAAAAAAAATTTTCTGAAAAAAGGAAACAAAGCGATATTTTATCAAAATTATCGCGTCGAATGTGTTACACATTACAATTTTTGACGAATTGCCGAAGATCGAAGTTATAACAAGTCGCCACAGCTAAGCAATTTATCAAAAATGCAAAGAACAATCACGGATTTTTCGTGGATATTTTATAAGATACGGCAGCACAGCATTTTATAATTATGACATTCCAGGTCGGTGGTGAATCTCCTTACCCTACCTTATTATTGTATGCCCTGGGGCTACATGATGATACACATGATACATTTACTTAATATATTTACTTAAATATATTTACTATATATTCACTAAAACTTAAACGCTACTCTGAACGCTACTGTATCAGAGAACGAATTTATTGCAAATGGCCTATGTCATAATGGTGAATGGAAAAACCCAAAAAAACTTCAAATATTTTCTAATAGTTAAATAATGTTCTTCCCCGTTTTTCAGTGGCTACATAACTTACTTTCGAATCAAATGTCGTACATAAAAAAAAATTAATAGAATTGGTTGATGGCTTGTTGAATGTGTTACAACATAAAAATTTTCGACAAATTGTCGAACATCGAACTTTTCGAAGTTAGAACATACTTAGCCACAGCTAAGTAACCTCCTAGCCACACTTGCCAGTTCGAAGACAGTAATAGTTCGAGAAACTCGATACACTCTCACTTTTCACTAATGCCGCGTTTCCATGTGATCTTTCAGTATCTTATCTTATCCCATATCACAAAACACATGCTATAATGAGCGAGATGCATATGTATAATTTTTCCTATAAAAATTTGACATTTGCAAAATATGTAAACAAATCATAAATTTATCAATTTTTACAAGTTCTTGAAATTTCTACTGATTGCAAGACGTGCTTATTGAAATAACTTCTTGTCCATGGCAGAATTATAAGGTAAGGTCATCACGGAGAGAAATGGAGTAGAAAGCAGAATAAAGCTACATTGATGTCAAAATCAGCTGTTCATCGCGAATTTCTTTATGCTCACGTTTCGCAGTTGTTTTTAGGTTAAAACTGTTACAGGTTTTTTTTGCAATTTTAAGACTTCTTTCACATTTTATAGTTTTTATTACACTTTTTATATAATATTTTCACTCAAATTAGCACAAATTTAATACCCACGACCGCACTGTTTGCAACTTGGAAACATAAAATATTTTCTTCATTTGCAATTTCTACGAAATTCGTCGTTTTGACATTAATGTTGCTTGTCATTATCCACTCTTCGTTGACGCGTGAGAGCACTTAGTATCATGGGCCTACCTTATCATTGTATCATGTTCTTGTCTACGTACCCTAAATTGTTTTATATAAGTATTATTGTGCAGACAGCATCAGGTGTTACAGTGAAATACACACGAAAAAAAATATAAAAAAAAGTTTTAAAAAATAAGTTTTGGTGAATCTACCAAGCACCAAATTAATGAAAAAAATCACTGATGCTTTCCATAAATGTGCTTAGGAACTCTCTGGCCAACTCTAGATTGCATACTCCCGAGTCGGGAAATCATCTGCATTAATTGCTTAGCCACGCGATGGTTAGAAAAACCAAGAATGTTTATTTAATTTAAATCATACCCCTTGACCTGATTTGATTTTCTTTATTTTCCAATTTGTATTCGTAATTCTGTACTATTTCAAAACAATTAATATTGGCGCAAATAAAATTGACAGCTTGACAGCACAAAAACCACATCTATAAAAATGAATGTCATAAAGGGTGATTTTTTTGAGGTTATGATTTTCATGCATTAGTATTTGACAGATCACGTGGGATTTCAGACATGGTGTCAAAGAGAAAGATGCTCAGTATGCTTTGACATTTCATCATGAATAGACTTACTAACGAGCAACGCTTGCAAATCATTGAATTTTATTACCAAAATCAGTGTTCGGTTCGAAATGTGTTTCGCGCTTTACGTCCGATTTATGGTCTACATAATCGACCAAGTGAGCAAACAATTAATGCGATTGTGACCAAGTTTCGCACTCAGTTTACTTTATTGGACATTAAACCAACCACACGAATGCGTACAGTGCGTACAGAAGAGAATATTGCGTCTGTTTCTGAGAGTGTTGCTGAAGACCGTGAAATGTCGATTCGTCGTCGTTCGCAGCAATTGGGTTTGTGTTATTCGACCACATGGAAGGTTTTACGCAAAGATCTTGGTGTAAAACCGTATAAAATACAGCTCGTGCAAGAACTGAAGCCGAACGATCTGCCACAACGTCGAATTTTCAGTGAATGGGCCCTAGAAAAGTTGGCAGAAAATCCGCTTTTTTATCGACAAATTTTGTTCAGCGATGAGGCTCATTTCTGGTTGAATGGCTACGTAAATAAGCAAAATTGCCGCATTTGGAGTGAAGAGCAACCAGAAGCCGTTCAAGAACTGGCCATGCATCCCGAAAAATGCACTGTTTGGTGTGGTTTGTACGCTGGTGGAATCATTGGACCGTATTTTTTCAAAGATGCTGTTGGACGCAACGTTACGGTGAATGGCGATCGCTATCGTTCGATGCTAACAAACTTTTTGTTGCCAAAAATGGAAGAACTGAACTTGGTTGACATGTGGTTTCAACAAGATGGCGCTACATGCCACACAGCTCGCGATTCTATGGCCATTTTGAGGGAAAACTTCGGAGAACAATTAATCTCAAGAAATGGACCGGTAAGTTGGCCACCAAGATCATGCGATTTGACGCCTTTAGACTATTTTTTGTGGGGCTACGTCAAGTCTAAAGTCTACAGAAATAAGCCAGCAACTATTCCAGCTTTGGAAGACAACATTTCCGAAGAAATTCGGGCTATTCCGGCCGAAATGCTCGAAAAAGTTGCCCAAAATTGGACTTTCCGAATGGACCACCTAAGACGCAGCCGCGGTCAACATTTAAATGAAATTATCTTCAAAAAGTAAATGTCATGGACCAATCTAACGTTTCAAATAAAGAACCGATGAGATTTTGCAAATTTTATGCGTTTTTTTTAAAAAAAAAGTTATCAAGCTCTTAAAAAATAACCCTTCATTTATAGTATGTGATCAACTTTTATAACAAAAGTTCAAGAAGTTGAACTTTTTCGATCTCCTAGCATCACAGGGGATATCACATGCTGTAAAAATGAAAAAGGTATACCTGTTCCACACTCACATTCATCAATGCCATAAAGTAGTGCTCACATACTATTTCTTTCTTACCAAAACTGTGATACTAGAAGATAATAGAAAATCACATGGAAACGCGGCATAATACACTCACACGTTGACATCACTGGCAGTCCACTGGCAACAACTTTTACTGAGACAGTGAATTTTGATAACCGCAGCCAGTGCGAAATCGAAGTAAGGAAAACAGTGTTGTATTTTCTCCCTTAAATATTCGTACTTTTAATATGCACTTTTCTTTCATATCTTGTAGTGAAATATATGCAATTATTTTAATTTCCCTTATTTGACTCGTAAAATATCATATGAATAAGTTGCATTTCATTTTGAAAAAGATTGATAAGCACATTTTGCAACATAATTAGTTCCCCATTTTTATCCCGTTTAAGTTTGGTGCTGTGTTGGCATATAAAGCATCACTGAATAAAAGCAAACAGAATAAAAAAGTGGTCGAAACTTTGGCTTTGGCGACATTTTTCAAATGAAGATATACTATCACGTGTGGCCGCAGCGTAATTTGTTGATTATTTCGGAATATTTTCGAAGTAAATACATATTCTTTATTGGCATGCCAGTACTATCACGTGTAGTATTCATCAAATACACGAAAGGCAGAACCAAAATAGACGAAACGAGACGATTGCAACTTGCCGAACGTCTGACGAGTTGAGACGCTAGCAGTTCGGTTCTTACGGAACAAAACGTATGGATAAGCTGTTTCGTTCAGCTTTGTTAAATTACGCTTGTTAATTTTGGGCAACAACATTGAATTGCATTAAAGCGAACATTTTCGTCTCTACTCGTTACGGAGCAACTCGTCTATTTTGGTGGGGTCTTAAGAACAAACATGGATTTTTCATGGATAGTTTTTTAAGATACGGCAGCACCATATTTTATAATTTTGTAATTACAGGGCGGTGTGGTTATCTCCTTACCCTACCTTATTATTGTATCATGGGCGACATGAATTTTTGACAATCATATTCACCTCACAAGTGTCAAATATTCTTACTGTCAAAATTTCATAATCTGGGTGAAAATTTTCCGAATAGCACAGCCTAAACAAAGAAATGTTGACGTTAATTTGAATATATTTTAAATTTGAAAATAACATGTCTAGAGGAATTCTCACTTAAATGATAACCAATCGTTTTTTTAAACATATGTTCGAACTTCTTGATATTTTAGTTTTAGATAGTTTGCGATACCCAAAATCATCACTTCGTAGTTTAGGAAATTTATCTTACTTCAGCGAATTGTAGTAAATTTCTGAAATCCCACTGTACTGAATTTACCAAATACCTCCAGCGGGTAGTGTTTACCTTCCACAGGGGAATGTATGCGAATTTGACGCATATGGGTATCCCGTCCATTTTGGTGATTGGAAATAACTGCAATTTGTATCATAAAAGTCCGCATTGGTTTAGAGTAAACATCTTTAACAGGTATTAACACCCAGCCTAATAGGATATAACAGGAACGTAAATGTATATTATTAACTAATGAACACACCTGTAGGTTCTATTAAGTCTATAATTTCCATTTCCTGTAGGTCATTAAAATGTGTTCCTGAACGAATAGATATTCTCGAAGGCGTATAGCTTTCGTCCAACTTATAGTCGGTGTATATATAAATCTGACTTATATTTGTCTTTCGTTGGAACTGAATGTTTACCAAGTGTGGCAACTGGCCGTCTGATTGCCAATAGGTATCCATAATACTATCACGTAAACGTTCCACGCCGAATCCTTATTTAACAATATATAAATATAGTCATTCTAACCCAAGATTTATTTACATACCAGGCTTGCATGATGATAAGCTCCAAACGCCTTGACTACCAACTTCTCTCACATTTCCTAAACGCTCATCATTCAAAGGATCTTCATCACACCCCATCTTATTTGTAATAATACCGAACAGGCAGCTGTCAATACATCGAACTAAATATAGAAAAACACAGCGCTAAATTAGCAACGTTGCTGCAACTGTCAGAAAATTCGGAAAGGAAATTAACAGGGTGAAATTATGTATTAAAAATACTATATTAATGTAGATAATGATCATTACGAACGGATTTAAAGAGCATTTCATCGTTTCTCGGCCAAACCCATGATACAAGAATACAGGTAGAAGTGACAGTTCCTTGGCATACCATTAGTTGTCAAAAAAAAATGCCAAGAAAGAGAGCGTTCATTATAAGCTGTGTTTGACTCATATTGGCTGCATTCAGCAGAAAATTTGCTAAGTAGCTGTTACGTGACTTTGGGGCTGAATGGTATGTAGCATAAAGCAGGGTTCGTATTATTGACGATTTATCGTCATTTCGACTTTTTTTTGGCTGCAATTATGACCTGACGTTTTTCTTTAAATTTTTTGTCAAAAAATACGGCATAATTGAAGATCAGTGGAAACTCAAATTTTACTGTTTTTTTTTTTGTGGATTATATGTATTAAGACCGTCTGAGTCTGAATCTGGAAAAATTTCAGGCCGATCTGAAGTCGTTTAGAAGTTATAGTGTCCAAAGTTGCAAAAATTGGCCTGAATAACTTGTGATTTGCTTCTTAATTTTCCTACAAAACTAAGCATTATGGTTATCAAAAGAAAGGTTATGCTGTTACCTATTCAACGAGTTATCAAGTAACGAGTAACGAGGTACCAAGTAGAGACTGATGTGTAACAAGAAGCAAATATTCGCAAAATACCAGCAAGCATTTTAATAATTACTTTTTTAATTTTGTACTTAAATCTAAACCTACATTATTGTGCCAAACGCTTAAGTTGTAACGTAATAACTGTTTTTTTTAGCTATATATCTATCAATATAAATAAACGTATATTCTTTTAAATCTCCTTTTTTAAGCAATTACTAATTATGCCCGCTCTAGTTGTTTTTACTTTAACTTACTTTAAATTACTTAAATTACTAGTTGTAATTTACTTAATAGCTAATACTAGTATTAGCTACAGCCTCCGGGCCCAACCAGCAGCACTTGCTACAGCAACAGCACTCAAGGCAGTACCATAAAGCCTAAGAACCAGGCAATCAGGTTTCTATTTTTTTCCTCTTGGAAATTGGTTTTCGTTTATATATTGCGTATATATAATCAGCCCTATTGTAAGTGAAACTTTGCCTGGACTTTTGTTGTTTTTTTTTGTTTTTGTAATTTTACCTAATCACAAACCTTACGGAAATTTTTAACACAAATAAAACCATTCATCAACAATTTTCATAAAAGCGTTTATTTTGGTTTAGGGAAACTTTATTTATAGTAGGGCTGAATATATCAAAAAGTTTAACTCCAGATTAACTTACGTACTCATAATTCCCAATTAAAGAACTTGATAGAAAAACTTAATATATCTCTAAAATCAACCGTAAATTATTAACTAATAATTTACTATAAATTTAGTATAGACTAAATATAATACGATAATTTAAAATAAACATTACACAATAAATTAAAAATTTTTGTAATACGATCTATTGAAAGTAATATAATACGATGATTGAAAATAAATATAATGCATTGATATTAAAATTTATTAAATCGCGAAAACTATAAAAGAAAAAAGAAACAATATAAAGAAATACTATTAAATTTTTAATTTTTATTTACTAATTGCTTTATTTTTGCATATGACAAAAACCAAAATAAACAAACTGGCAGACAAACGACAGACTCCTGAAAATAGTTTTGTAGTTTTCGAACGTATTTTATATTGAAGTAGTTGTTTGTGTTTTTCTTGATTTTATTTTTCTTTTAGAAATAAAACTTATCATAACATAAATAAATATTGCAATACAAGAAAATACTTAAAATTTAAACCAACTATTACAGTACAATTAAATAACATTTAACATTATAACCATATTACACTAAAAAAAAACTTAAGTAACAATACCAACATTTTTTATTTCGAAATAAAAATAAAAGAAAATAATTTTAAAAAATTGAATTTAAATTAATACATAACAGAATTTAAAACTTAACATAACCTTAGCAAATATTACCCTATAAAAACATAATATTTAAAATTACACACGTATTGAAGCATTTGCTTGTGTTTTTCTAGATTTTATATTTGTATGGCATTTAGAAATAATATTTAACATAACATAAACGAACACTACCATATAAATAAATCAAATTTAAAACTCCATCCATATTACGCCACAAATAAATAAAACTCAGATTTACACAAATACTACACTACAAGAAGATAGCATTTAAAATTGGACAAACATTACACGACACAACAAAATAAAATTTTATTAAAAGAAAAAAAAAATAAAAGAATGTAAGCTTAGGTATTAAGTGTTTGTTATATACATTAAATTGTATCTTAAAATAAACCTCTAATTTCCTATTTGGTCGGAAAGGGGAATGTTTGCGATTGGGGAGGATTTTTTTTTCTTTGTTGCCCCTTAATCCTCCACGGTAGGGTGGGATGTGTGGGCCGAGTAAAAACATCAGGACTCCCGAGAGTGGTAGTTGGATGGTTGAGCCAGGGGCTCCCAACCTTTTCTTTTTATGAAATAAAAAATATTTTTTCCTGTCTTTTCAGATCCGTTGGTTTGGGGTTTGAATCTCAGGCGCGATATTTTTTTTGATGCACGTGAAATTATTTGTGCACTGCCAAAAAAACAGTGCAAAAATATAAAATGAAGTGGTGGTTGAATGAAACTATAAAGATAACAAACTTTTATAAACAATTCGGTTGCTTATGAAACTTTAAAAGCTCCAATTAGAAGCGAGTTTATCTGAAACAATCTGCTTGACGCCATGCTTAAAATGAAATTTTATGAGATGAAATGCCCACCTAAGACTTATATTATGAAATTTGGATTTCATGAAATTCAATTTGACAGATAACATGCAATCATATATTGTAAGTGGAGACGGCCTGTAACATAAACAATGCAGCTAACTTTCTATTTATTTTTGATTTGAATTTTTAAAACAAAAATTACCAGTTTTAAAAAATGGTTTTTATTAAAGAGAAAACTGTAGTAGATTCCTTCAATCTTTACAAAAGCAAAACAATAATATAAATTGTGACGACGCATTTTTTTGCTAAATTTGCATTTTTTGTGGTTGAAAGTTACAAAAAAGTTAAATTCATCTGGTTTTCTTGTGCGATATATGCTTTAGATTTGAATTTTCCAATTAAATTTTTGGTTCATATCGGATAGGCTACTATATATATATCTCTTCTCGCAAAGTATTCCACTTCCTTTTATCCGCGGCTAGTTTCAAGATCTCTAAAATACTAAAACAAGCTAGTGTCATAACAGCTTAAGGTAAGGCATTGTATAAAAACCCAGGTAGACACACTAGGATGACAGCGAAAATTCTTATCCATATAATGTCAAAATTCAGTCTGCCATATCTCTTAAAAAAAAAACCAGTCTCTACTGAAGCTAGTAGGATTTCTCAAAACAGTCTTCGAAAACAAATTAGTAAACATAAACAAAATCTGAAGTCTTTTATACATATAATTTTGATTTTAGTTATTAAACATAAACAAAATCTCAAGCATTTCTACATATTATTTTTTTTTTTTTTATCCGACAAATAAATCCCTGCAGACAATTTTGTCCCGCAAAATGTTACAAAATTCAACACGTGGCAATATGAACTCCGAGTTTGACAGAAAATGGATATCAATTTCTCAGAACTCAACTCTAATGTGTCAACCAGTGTTCTTATACCAAGAGGTAGGGTAAGGAGATTAGGGGCGATCACATCATCAAATTCTTCATCAAATCGTTAGTCAAACAGTTTGGTCATGCATGTGTTCATATTATTTAATTTTTCGTCAAATTTCATTATATGGGCCTATTCGCCATGATCTGTTATGAAAATATTCTGTTATGATTCCCATACAAATTTTTAAGCTTAATTTTTGAGTTATGAATCATAGCAGATTTTTCGAACTTTCAAGAAATCTTTTATTTAAAATCTTAAATTCGTATTCGGCATTACAAAATGTTGTATTTGTCTTCCTGTGTCCTGGAGAAGGGAAAAAACTGCCCTATTTCGACCTTCCAAATAAAACAATTTCTTGGTAATTGAAAATAATCTGTGTTTGCAGCAGCAGCAGAAACAGAAACAGTTTATTCTCTATAAATTATAAATATTAAATTTCATTATAAGTTATAGTGAATAATAAATTAATAAGCGAATTAATAAATAAATTTTACAATTAAAATGAAGTGTTTTTAATTATTAAAAGGAACGACTTACTTGGCTTTTACTCCAAGGCTTCGTGACACAGAAAGGGACCGTTTTAGAAAATTTTCAAATATTTATAACTTATTTTGTTGCCGTTGCAACTTACAAATACAAATATAAATTAAGATTTTACATAAGCAGCACAAAGAATAAAGTTGCAACTTTCTAATACTAATACATATTTTAGCGTTTTATACACATAACAAAGAATAAAGAAAGTTAATACAAATACATAGATAAATTTTATGCTGCTATCTCATCCATAGTGCGACATTCTCTGTCTCCTCGCCAACGACTTTAAACTGCTTAACCGGCATCCAAGATTTAAAATAATTTTCGAATTTTAAACGACACAAAATCTGCTATGAGATCTGTTATAAATGATAACAGAATAACAGATACATTTTTCTGTCTTTTATCGTAACAAATTTTAGAAAGTGAACATTTTGATTGGAAAATTAGTTTTTAACGTTTATAAACCAAAATCAGCACCTATTTTAATAACTATACCAAAAGAAACATCTAATTTATTTTTACACAAACATACACATAAATATGTTAGGAATTAACAGAAAATAAAGCGAAAGATAATTGTTTAAATAAGGAATTTTATTCAATTGAAATCAGTTTTTTGATTTAAACTTCTTTCTTATCTAGTAGCACTTATGAACCAACTAGTAATTTACTTAATAAACTATTCAGAGCGGGCATTATTAGTAATTGCTTAAAAAAGGAGATTTAAAAGAATATACGTTTATTCATATTGATAGATATATAGCTAAAAAAAAACAGTTATTACGTCACAACTTAAGCGTTTGGCACAATAATGTAGGTTTAGATTTAAGTACAAAATTAAAAAAGTAATTATTAAAATGCTTGCTGGTATTTTGCGAATATTTGCTTCTTGTTACACATCAGTCTCTACTTGGTACCTCGTTACTCGTTACTTGATAACTCGTTGAATAGGTAACAGCATAACCTTTCTTTTGATAACCATAATGCTTAGTTTTGTAGGAAAATTAAGAAGCAAATCACAAGTATTTCAGGCCAATTTTTGCAACTTTGGACACTATAACTTCTAAACGACTTAAGACCGGCCTGAAATTTTTCCAGATTCAGACTCAGACGGTCTTAATACATATAATCCACAAAAAAAAAAACAGTAAAATTTGAGTTTCCACTGATCTTCAATTATGCCGTATTTTTTGACAAAAAATTTAAAGAAAAACGTCAGGTCATAATTGCAGCCAAAAAAAAGTCGAAATGACGATAAATCGTCAATAATACGAACCCTGCTTTATGCTACATACCATTCAGCCCCAAAGTCACGTAACAGCTACTTAGCAAATTTTCTGCTGAATGCAGCCAATATGAGTCAAACACAGCTTATAATGAACGCTCTCTTTCTTGGCATTTTTTTTTGACAACTAATGGTATGCCAAGGAACTGTCACTTCTACCTGTATTCTTGTATCATGGGTTTGGCCGAGAAACGATGAAATGCTCTTTAAATCCGTTCGTAATGATCATTATCTACATTAATATAGTATTTTTAATACATAATTTCACCCTGTTAATTTCCTTTCCGAATTTTCTGACAGTTGCAGCAACGTTGCTAATTTAGCGCTGTGTTTTTCTATATTTAGTTCGATGTATTGACAGCTGCCTGTTCGGTATTATTACAAATAAGATGGGGTGTGATGAAGATCCTTTGAATGATGAGCGTTTAGGAAATGTGAGAGAAGTTGGTAGTCAAGGCGTTTGGAGCTTATCATCATGCAAGCCTGGTATGTAAATAAATCTTGGGTTAGAATGACTATATTTATATATTGTTAAATAAGGATTCGGCGTGGAACGTTTACGTGATAGTATTATGGATACCTATTGGCAATCAGACGGCCAGTTGCCACACTTGGTAAACATTCAGTTCCAACGAAAGACAAATATAAGTCAGATTTATATATACACCGACTATAAGTTGGACGAAAGCTATACGCCTTCGAGAATATCTATTCGTTCAGGAACACATTTTAATGACTTACAGGAATTGGAAATTATAGACTTAACAGAACCTACAGGTGTGTTCATTAGTTAATAATATACATTTACGTTCCTGTTATATCCTATTAGGCTGGGTGTTAATACCTGTTAAAGATGTTTACTCTAAACCAATGCGGACTTTTATGATACAAATTGCAGTTATTTCCAATCACCAAAATGGACGGGATACCCATATGCGTCAAATTCGCATACATTCCCCTGTGGAAGGTAAACACTACCCGCTGGAGGTATTTGGAAAATTCAGTACAGTGGGATTTCAGAAATTTACTACAATTCGCTGAATTAAGATAAATTTCCTAAACTACGAAGTGATGATTTTGGGTATCGCAAACTATCTCAAACTAAAATATCAAGAAGTTCGAACACATGTTTAAAAACGTTTGGTTATCATTTAAGTGAGAATTCCTCTAGACATGTTATTTTCAAATTTAAAATATATTCAAATTAACGTCAACATTTCTTTGTTTAGGCTGTGCTATTCGGAAAATTTTCACCCAGATTATGAAATTTTGACAGTAAGAATATTTGACACTTGTGAGGTGAATATGATTGTCAAAAATTCATGTCGCCCATAATACAATAATAAGGTAGGGTAAGGAGATAACCACACCGCCCTGTAATGTCAAAATTATAAAATATGGTGCTGCCGTATCTTAAAAAACTATCCATGAAAAATCCATGTTTGTTCTTAAGACCCCACCAAAATAGACGAGTTGCTCCGTAACGAGTAGAGACGAAAATGTTCGCTTTAATGCAATTCAATGTTGTTGCCCAAAATTAACAAGCGTAATTTAACAAAGCTGAACGAAACAGCTTATCCATACGTTTTGTTCCGTAAGAACCGAACTGCTAGCGTCTCAACTCGTCAGACGTTCGGCAAGTTGCAATCGTCTCGTTTCGTCTATTTTGGTTCTGCCTTTCGTGTATTTGATGAATACCACACGTGATAGTACTGGCATGCCAATAAAGAATATGTATTTACTTCGAAAATATTCCGAAATAATCAACAAATTACGCTGCGACCACACGTGATAGTAAATGTTCATTTGAAAAATGTCGCCAAAGCGAAAGTTTCGACCACTTTTTTATTCTGTTTGCTTTTATTCAGTGATGCTTTATATGCCAACACAGCACCAAACTTAAACGGGATAAAAATGGGGAAATAATTATGTTGCAAAATGTGCTTATCAATCTTTTTCAAAATGAAATGCAACTTATTCATATGATATTTTACGAGTCAAATAAGGGAAATTAAAATAATTGCATATATTTCACTACAAGATATGAAAGAAAAGTGCATATTAAAAGTACGAATATTTAAGGGAGAAAATACAACACTGTTTTCCTTACTTCGATTTCGCACTGGCTGCGGTTATCAAAATTCACTGTCTCAGTAAAAGTTGTTGCCAGTGGACTGCCAGTGATGTCAACGTGTGAGTGTATTAGTGAAAAGTGAGAGTGTTTGAGTTTTTCGAACTATTACTGTCTTAATACATATATTATTTACCTATTTATCTTACAAATAATTCCCTTTCTTATTATTTGTCCCACATTAATCAATTAGATAGAAAAGTGGCAATGCTAAAATACATTTCGAAAAAAAAGAGTTCGATGTTCGACAATTTGTCGAAAATTTTTATGTGTTACAAACATTCAACAAGCGATCAAACAATTCTATTAATTTCTTTTATGTACTACATACTTTAATATTGATATTTCGCTTCGACATTTGATTCGAAAGTAAGTTATGTAGCCACTGAAAAACGGGGAAGAACATTATTTAACTATTAGAAAATATTTGAAGATTTTTTGGGTTTTTCCATTCGCCATTATGACCATTTGCGTTCTCTGATACAGTAGCGTTCAGAGTAGCGTTTAAGTTTAAGTGAATATATTAAGTAAATATATTATAGTTAAATGGTGGACATTTGGATACAAATTTTATATTAAAAATTAAGAACACAAAAAGCTAAGCAAAAAACAATGGGCAATAATAATTTACTGAGAACAAAGCTTTAATCAGCGATTTATTTCATTGTATATATGATACATTTGTCCTAAATTATCCTATTTATCTTACAAATAATTCCCTTTCTTATTATTTGTCCCACATTAAGGCGGTCTTCTCATTCAAAACCCGTTTTTTGGACCCTTTTTAAAAAAATTCTTATTTGAAAACGCAAAGAATAATTGAAAACTTTTTTTATTTATTGTATTACAAAAGGTTCAAAGTAAATGAAAAAATTTTTTTTGCCTCGATACGTGGGCTGTTCAAAAAGTAATGAGACTTCAAAGTTGGTGGTGAAAAAAAAGGTGTCGTCACGGCGGCCACGATTCCGGGTCTCCGGAGCATCTGAAATGAAAAAAAAAAAACAGGGTTATAATCAGTATAAATGTAATTCTCGGATGAACCTCAAACTTAATTTTGTGATTTTTTTTGACAAAATGGCGGCCATTCAAAAAAAAAATTTTAATTTCGGGTTTTTTTTTTGTAGTTTAGTGTAAAAAAAAATAGTAAAAAATTTTTTAAAATTATGGTCGAGGTTCACCCGAGAATGGTGACAATTCTGCGTCGATTCCACTTTGTTTCATGAAAATCGGTTCAGTTGAACTGGAGATATCATGGCCGCCAGTTCGAAAAACGTGGGTTCGAGATAAACGCGTTTAAAGTTTGAAGTAATTTTTTTGGGGAAAAAAAAAAAATCAAAAATGTTTAAATGCAGTTTTAAAGAGCTGACAATTTTTACTTACAAATATTAGTCGGCGATGCCAGCTCCATACAGGCCACCTTCCTCTTTTTCGTAGAAACTGCTTTCTGCTGCCCTCTCTGCTCTGCGAGCCGTTCTGCCAGCTTTTGATGATGCCGCAGCTCGAGTCTCTGATCGGTTCAATCTGTCTTCATTGCGAGATAGTGCGTATTCGTATGCGTTTTTGCCAATCGCAATACCCATCAAACCCATAATTTTAAGTATGGGTATAAAACCGTCGTTGAAGAGGCACGTTGCAATGAAATTGGCCACTTCGATGGTGCGTGCGCCTGAGTTGATGTGTTTGGGCGAAAGTGACCAAAGAACAGAATTGTAGGACTCATTGGAATTCTGAGTTTCAGATCCAAGGCATCTTTCAAGCAAATTATCTGCCGGCAGCGCTTCGTAAGCTGGTTTTATTACCTCCATCACCTTCTTGTCCATCAGACCTTGCTTCACAAAAAAGGCTGTATCTTTTGTATCTTCTAAAGTATTTCGAATTTCTAAAAATCCTTTTAGGGGCATATTCACAACTACCCAAGCTATAAATAAATGCAAAAAAAAAGTTGCTCAATGAGAAGACCCCCTTAATTAATTAGATAGAAAAGTGGCAATGCTAAAATACATTTCGACATTCGAGGTCGGTGTGGTGAATCTCCTTACCCTACCTTATAATTGTATCATGATGTAGCCCCAGGGCATACAATAATAAGGTAGGGTAAGGAGATTCACCACCGACCTGGAATGTCATAATTATAACATTCTGTGCTGCCGTATCTTATAAAATATTCACGAAAAATCCGTGATTGTTCTTTGCATTTTTGATGAATTGCTTAGCTGTGGCGACTTGTTATAACTTCGATCTTCGGCAATTCGTCAAAAATTGTAATGTGTAACACATTCGACGCGATAATTTTGATAAAATATCGCTTGGTTTCCTTTTTTCAGAAAATTTTTTTTTAATGCACCATATACTCTATATACTCATACTCATACTCTATACTCTATATACTCAACCGTGGTGTAGAGGGTAGAGTGTGTGGCTCATACGTCAGAAAACCGTGTTTCGAAGCCCCCATCTGACAGAAAATTTTTTCAATTGAATTAATTTTTCCGTTCGGCCATCACCTCTCGCAGATAATGGTAAACCTCAGAGAGTAAAAAACTGCCATGAAAAGCTTCTTAAGAACATAAGGCGTTCGGAGTCGGCATAAAACATGTAGGTCCATTTCTCGATCATTTGTGTTCAAATATTTCACAACACACACAACACAATTGATGATAAGAAGCTCGGCCAAAGTACTTTCAAGGGCTGAAATGGCTATTTCGTTTTTTTTTTTAATACTTTAATACTGATATTTCGCTTTGAAGTTCGCTTATAAGGTGAAGTAATTAAATGCAGCTACTGGCAACCGGGAATGAAAATTATTTTATTAGAAAAGTTTTGAAGTTTTTTTGGGGTTTTTCCATTCGACATTTGCCCATAGGTCATTCGCTATAAAATTCTTCTGATACAGCAGTGCACTCCAGTTCTTGTGGTTTGTGAATATATTAAGTAAATATATATTTTTAGTTAATTTAAAAATTTTTAACAATCCAAAAAAGGATTTTTGCCATCTTTCATACAACGTGAAACAAATAAAATGTAAGTTTTTTAAAGTTCCATCAGATTAAATAAAAAAATTAAAAATATGAAATTAAAGCAATGTGTCAATTTTCAAAAACTAATTTTTGATTTATGTTCAATAGTTCTCCATCAAACAGCAATAAAAAAAATTATGTCTTACATTTATAGTGGACATTAGATAAAAAATTTTAAATAAGAAATAAAGAACACAAAAGCTAAACTAAAACTAATATGCAATAATTTACAGAAAACAAAGCTTTAAAATCACAAAACAGCGATTTATTGCATTTAAATACATTTGTCCGAATTTATTTTATTTATCCTACAAATAATTTCCTTTCTTATTATTTGTCCCATATTTATCAATAATACAGAAAAGTGGCAATGCTAAAACACATTTTGATATTCGATGTCGGTGTGGTGAATCTCCTTACCCTATCTTATAACTGTATCATGCTTATAATTGGATCATGTCCAGGGGCATGATCATGATACAATAGTTAAGTAATAATACTTCTTTCGGAGCATTTTCAGGTAAATTACCAATATTATATACAAGCAATAATAACGAAAAACAGATTTAAATCAATAAAAGAAGTTTAATCAGAAAAAACTAAAGTAGAATAGAATATTAAAGAAAATATTTAAAAGATTTAGTTTCAGAGAGTTTATAAAAACTAAACAACATTACTATTGTTGATTTTACGCACAGCTATTTGGTACGTAATAAAAATTATTACAAAGTTGAGTTCACTTTCTTAGACATTTTCTGAACAAATAGTTATTAAATTGCTGATGTTTACTAAAGATTGAGATTTACTAAAGAAAAATCGTGAAAATGTTA
The DNA here is from genome assembly GCA_914767935.1 of Coremacera marginata. Lineage (NCBI taxonomy): Eukaryota > Metazoa > Arthropoda > Insecta > Diptera > Sciomyzidae > Coremacera > Coremacera marginata. The sequence goes on along the minus strand of OU612044.1, from coordinate 71,062,027 downwards.
AAATCTGAAATTTCTAAAGAATTCCTCATTGCTTACAAGCTTAAAAATTTCGACATGATTAAATTTACAAGGAAAAACACTGTTTAAAATCATTGTGAAAAAAGCTTTAACCCTTACAGGTTAAAGTTGAATCATTAAGAAATTCGTACATTTGCAAGAGCAAGTGAAAAATTTTTATTAAAAATCGCCGCGATTTTTTTTCAGAAGAATAAGTAGAAATTGAATATTACTGGAAAACAGTTTATTCAATCAGGAGAGGAAACTAACCTTTGGCATTTTCTTTGATGAGAAAATTAATTTTTAAAATTTTGGCCTAGCCTAGTTCGTCAGCAAACGTTGGTCGTATTTTTTTCTCAAATAAACTTAAATAAGACAAAAATTAGAGGCATTTTGAGCTCACAAACGTTGATTTAAGAATGAAGAATTCGACTTGTTATAATTTGAACATAAGGAAAAAATTAACAAACAAATACAATATAATACAAATTTAATTGAATCTTGTAATTTTTTAACCTTATTAATATATTTATTTTATTTGATATTAATAACATGAATAAGCTCTTAAAGGTCCTATTTAGTTTTTCATTAAAACCTATATGTATAAATATGCTTATGAATAAAGAAAAATTTATTGGTAAACTACGAAATTTACAGTACGAGAATTACGTTTTTTTTCATATCAAGCCTGTTCGAGAGAGTGATTTTATGCTTGTTCTTCTTATCTCTTTTGAGCTAGAAAAATACGGAAGCACGTTCTAGCAGATTGTATGTTACTACAATCAAGTACCTAACCTAGCGTCCAAACGTGCAAGTGAATGTTCGAAAAACTCAATACATCCAAACATTTTTACTAACACACTCACATTTTCGGACTTGCAGCCTACTTGCAGCGCTATTTGCATGGAAATTTCCTAAGCAGTGAATTTTTTCACATGCTGCAAGTAAATGTCAGAAACGGGGATAAAATTGATGTTTTGTAGTGCTTTGTGGGTTTTTTTCGGGATTTCCTCAAGTATATAGAAGAAGCAACATTAGTTACATGTTTTCCTCTTTTTATAAGTTCTTAATTTCAAGCATTACTGCAATTTCTGGGAGAACCTTCGCATTCGACGACATTTTTAGAAAAACTTCCACTTGCACATGTGGATACTGAAGCAACTTGCAGCTAATTTCGAACTTTTTCGAAGACAATATATATTCTCCACTTGCAAGTGATTACTGGCACATGTGGACACAGGGTAAACAAGCCTATTGTTTATGTTTTCGCTATCGTTTATGTTTCAGAGTTTGCAAAGAAGAAACACTTGCTTATAAAATATTTCCTATTTTATTTTATTATTAATAGTGAGTATTGCAATTATAGTGAGTGCTTATTAGTGGAAGTTAAGCAATTTGTTAATTCCATGTTATTTAGCAGGAAGTATATATATGATATAATTATCATGGCAAAGAAGAGAGCGAGCACAATCGGCCATTGTCTTTTTGCAGAGTTTGCAATTAATCAAACATTTTCTTATTCACGTACAAATATTTACCATATTTTGCTTCATTGTAAATATAATAAACTAATATTAATTAACTAGTGAAAACATAAAAATTGTTGAATATGTGAAAGTGCAGCAATAGAACAACCTTAGCAGCTGCACATGCATACGACCGAAATTATATATATTTCCATTAACGAATTTCGTATTATGCTACATACCATTCATCACGGAAGTTGTTCAACAGCTACGTACAAAATTTTCCGCTGAATACAGCCAATGGGTGTATGTTCATTTGCTTCACTCGTAGCTGTGTTGCATGAACAGCTGTTTTTTACAACTTATGGTATGCCATTAGAAGAGAAAATCAACATTTATCAATGCTACCTGGGTTCTTATATCATGGGTTTGGCCCATGCTGCTGGCCCATGCTGCAGCTGCTAAGGTTGTTCTATTGCTGCACTTTTACATTTTCAACAATTTTTGTGTTTTCACTAATTAATTAATAATAGTTTATAATAAAGGGTCCACCAAATAACTTTTTTTTTTTTTGAAAATGCAAATCGCAGGCCCACTCAGCGAAGCGAAAACGCATTGGATGGTCAGTTGGCTTCAACTCTTGAACCAATTGGACTTTGTATGGCGTCATACCAAGGTCTTTATGCAAAATTCGTCTCAATGATGTCTCCGAAATGTTCAATTGTTGAGAACGACGATGAATTGATGTTGATGCCGTTTCACGCCCACTTTCTGACTTTCTGTTGAAAAAAAAAACGTTAGATGGCGGACCCTTTATCTGACAATGTTTTATATTTACCAACGTTTGCTGACGAATTAGACTAGGTCAAAATTTTAAAAATTAATTTTTGCATAAAAGAAAATGCCAAAGATTAGTCTCCTCTTCTAATTGACTAAACTGTTTTCCAGTAATATTCAGTTTCTACTTATTCTGCTGAATCACTGAAAATATATGCAAACTCTAAATTTAAAACTTCAGAATCAAGACGTCGTATTCTAAAACCAGATTAGGAAATAGTTTGAGCAAATCGGCAAATATTTTTAAATATCAGTTTCTCTATTGGACTTATCGGATTTGATAATTGCTCTAACTTAAATTTTACCTCAACAGCGAAATATAGCTGCTCCTAGCACACAAATCAGATTTGAATCTGAACTTAAATCTCAAATTATAAATAATAAAGGAAAAGCGATTTAACCAAAAACGTAATTTTTGACAAAAAATTGAATGAAAAACGTAAGGTCATAATTGCAGCCAAAAAAATGTCGAAATGACGATAAATCGTCAATAATACCAACCCTGATTTATGCTACATACCAATCAGCCCAAAAGCAACGCAACAGCTACTTAGCAAATTTTCCGCTGAATGCAGCCAATGTGAATTAAACACAGCTTATAATGAACGCTCTCTTTCTTGGCATTTTTTTGACAACTTATGGTATGCCAAGGAACTGTCACTTCTACCTGTATTCTTGTATGATGGGTCAAACCCATAATCGTGTGCATGGTGTAAGAAAACCAGGTGAAAGCATTTTTTCACCTCTCTCACAAAAATTGTTCAAGCATCTGTCAAAAACAGCACAAATAAATTGCTGCGTTCAGCAGGTACAATCATGTTTCAATCATTGGCTGCATTCAGCGGAAAATTTGCTACGTAGCTGTTGAACAACTTTCGGGCTGAATGGTATAAAGTGCTCGCACAACACGTTTCCTGAGCGGTCGCTATCTTAGGTAGCGAAAATATTTTATGTTGCTTCAGTTGAGCGGCTTACGCTTACTTTATTTTGACAGGTAACGTGTTGTGCGAGCACTTTATGCAACATACCATTCAGCCCGAAAGTTGTTCAACAGCTACGTAGCAAATTTTCCGCTGAATGCAGCCAATGATTAAAACATGATTGTACCTCCTGAACGCAGCCATTTATTTGTGCTGTTTTTGACAGATGCGGGTACAATTTTTGTGAGAGAGGTGAAAAAATGCTTTCACCTGGTTTTCTTACACCATGGTTTGTACTATGAAAAAGTATGATATTCCGACAAAAGCGTGATTTTTATGTCCTTACAAAATTGCTCTTTTGCTCTCCTCTTCAAATAAGAGTATACATTCTTGTGAGTAGACGTCAAATATCTGGACAACCTTATAATAATTGAATCATGCGGCAATGTTGTTGTCGTCGTTAATGTGTTTAAACTATTATTTTTGTGAGTTGACGTCAAATAGCTGAACAACCTAATAATAATTGAATAATGGGTACAACATGTTGAGTCTCTGATCAGGTATCAGTTTACGTTCCTTTTTCATTTCTGTGAATTTATTTCATTTGTTATAAAAGCACACTTATTCTAAAAAAGCCATATTTTTAACTGGAAATACTCAATACGTTGAGCAAATGTATCAAAAATATAAAGTGCTGCGAAAGACAGACATTTTCACATGTTGTGATTACACACTGATATTTTTTTTGTTCAGCAGACACACACTAACCGGTTGCACAAAAGTTGTACCTGCTGAACGCAGCCAATAAAATTTGGCACTAATCAACAGTTGCTCTCTCCCTGTCAGAATTTTTTGACAGACTCGGGGCAATTTAAAGTGTGGTGAAAAATTTGCTTCTACCTGGTTTTCTTACACCATTGGTTAAGCCAAGTCTCCACAAAAATAAATATATCAAAATCGCCTTCTGAGGTGAAATTAATAACGCTTGAAGATTTAGTTCGCATACCAGCCATATTTTGGAAATAAATTCTAAGTTTTCGGCATGCAGAAGGTGAACCTATGTCACCAACGGATTTCTCTCTGCGTCTTGAAAATTTATGAACGGCCGAACATTAACATTTTTCTGCCACAGGGAAGGGCTCATAATTATGTCATAAAACTGTTCAGAGACACCAAGTTTAAAATTTATACTTTGAAGATTATTCAAATTAACATCCTTTTTTATAAGTTTGCGGCATATAAGATGATTGCGTTCAATAGAAGAGTGTTTAAGTACATAGGAAATAATTAGGTAACATTAGGCTTAAATGATGAGAGATGCACGTATTTTTTCTTCATAATAACATCAAGCTCAAAACTCTCGTTAAGGCCAACTATAGGTTTAGAGCGATTTATAAGCTTGTAAATCGTAGTCCACTCATTATTTGTATTATTTATAACTAACTCCATAGAATTAAGATTATAAACATTAGCATGAGTTTGAGTAGCAGAGAATTCTTGAGGGCAACAACAACAGCAGCAGCAGCATTAGAAGCATCAGTAGAAGAGAATATTGCGTGCGAAGAAGTAGAAGTCACAATATCCGGATTAAAGGCAGGAACAACAATATGTGGCAAAGAGTGAGTCGGAGCATCACACGCAGCAACAGACAAGTGCAGAATAGATAAAATAGCTGAATCCGACTTAGAAGCAGGAACAACAATACATGGCTGAGGGCTAGTCTGCAATGCAGGAGATGGAGTTGAAGAAGCAGAGCGAGCAGTATTAGCTGAAGAAACCGGTTTTCTTGAACGTAAACGAGTGAGCGGCAATTCGCGAGTGTTCGGAGACGGAGAATTTGATCTAATAAGAGAACCAGCAACCAGCAAGTAATAAGAGCGAGAACTTTGACGAGTAACATCAATCGCGACATTAGAGTTTTTTGCCTTTAACAACGATTTGCTTTGTCCAATCTGTGGGTCAATGACCTCTTTATTAATATGTTGCACTAACAGAGATTTTAATTCTGCAATTTCGGATACTAATGAATTAATTAAAGAATATATATTTAGGAGATTTTAAACAAATGTCGCACATAACTTCAATGTTCGGATGCGACAAAGAAATATCAAATTGGCTTTCGGTCAAATTCAATCACTGACGATGAATGTTAGAATTGCACATAACACAAATTATTCGTAAGTCACTAGCAATAGAGTTAGAGCACTTAAGGCAAAGCATTGTTGGGGCACGACAGAACAGTAGCACGACTGAAACATTTGCAACATTTGCCTAATTTATTTGATCTATCATTTAATTATCATTGATAATCATTTATTTATCGATAATCATTTATTTTCTTACTTGCTATGAAACAATTTGAGTCAATTATAACGTATCTTCTTCGCTTTATTTTTGATAAGAAATTCGGTTGTAACTGGACTTTTAATATCTACTACCCCGTATGGCCACATCCATATCGGTGAAAATTTGTTTTTCCTACACTAATTTTTCATTAGTACTTTATCCCTAATTTGAAACTTCACTGGACTTAAAGTACTATCATATTGTTTTTTGGATGCTTCTTTCGCTTTTTGGATCTGGTACTTTAATACCTTTGAGGGATCCATGGCATTATATATCGTCCCACATTTGCGTTTCAAATTGGTCGTCATTTCGGAATCAAACCGAAAAGGCGTCTGCTTGGTTGATACATGTACTGTGTTGTTATGTACATGCATCGCACTTGCCAACCATTGATCCCAGTTTGACTCATCTTCTTTCGCGAAACTCCTCAAATGTTCTGCTAAAGGTCTATGGCTCCTTTCTAGTAAACCATTTGCTTGCGGATGGTATGGTGTAATGGGCAATTTCTTTATACCTAACATTTTACATACGTTCGAGAAAAGACGTGAAATAAAGTTTGACCCATTGTCGGTTATTAACGAGTCACAATCTAGTTAAAATATGCTTTTGCCATGGTGCTTGCCTCCGCATCTGGTATTGCAACACACACCACGTATTTTGAAAAATCGTCTTGGAATGTTAATATATCTTTATTACCGGATATTGTCTCTGGCAGAATACCCACCATGTCCATATGGTGTTAACATGCTAGTTTAACTTTATCAAATGGCCCTGTTGGTGTATCCGTCAAGACCATCGGCATTTTAGTTAAACTAGAACTTTTGTTTACTTGACATTTCTTGCAATTTTTTACATATTCTTTTATTTATTTCTGCATTCCTTACCACCTGTATTCTTTTCTTATTCTAAACAGTGTTTTTATGGCTCCTTGATGGCCTCCTAATGGTGGATTGTGAAAATCTTTCAGAGTTGTTTCTATCTCTTTTGGGTGCATTATAATTTTTCCTTTTTGTTCTCTACCTAATGTTTCTTCTTCCTGCATGCTTTCAATTTCTGGGATATTCTCTGATTTATCCTCTTGCTCGTTGGCTCTTCTCTTCGATCTGTTTTGAACTAATCATATACCCTGCTCTAGTTATGGTATCCTACTTAAGGCGTCTGCATTCAAATTCCTTTTTCCTGGTTTATATATTATTTCAAAGTCATACTCTGACTTCTTGTGTCTAAATCTTGCTAATCTTAACGTTTGATCTTTCAGATTTGCTATGCCTCTCAAGGGTTGGTGATCCGTGTAAATTTTGAATGGCCTACCTAATAAATATGCTCTAAAATTTTTTGATCTAAAAATGATCTACTTGTGAAAGCAATTGGTCTGTCTTCTCCTACTTCACCCTGTGACAAATCTGCTCCTCTCGCTTCCCCACTTGCGTCAGTCGTTAGTAAAAATGGTTTCTTAAAATCGGGATAGGCTATCACGGCTGATTAAGTTATAGCTTCTTTTTTCTTTGCAAATGCTACTTGACATTTTTCTGACCATTGAAACTATGTGTCTTTTTTCAATAAGTTGTTTAAGGGGGATACCAATTGTGATATTTTTCCTATAAATTTTGGGAATATTTTTTACGCATTCTAACTTTTGTGGGTCTGGTAAGGCCCCCAACTCTGAACATTTGTGTCCTAGGCAGAATCTCTCTCTACGAAGAAATTGACACTTTTCCATATTTAATTTTAAACAATTTTCCCTTAGTCTCTGAAATACTTGCGCTAGTCTTTCCTAGTGTTGCTGACTGTTTTTGCCATAAATTACTACGTCATCTAAATATAAAGGGTGGTTACATTTTAAGGGCCAATGTTAATTTTAGGAATTACAAATTATTTAGGAAATTATTAACATTTCTTTTTATTATGATAATATTGGTATGGTTCAATTATGTATGGAACAAAATATCGACCAAATGGCTGCCGCGACCTCGGCGGCACACCTCCATCCGATGGTCCAAATTTTCGATGACGCTGAGGCATAAGTGAGGTTCTATGCCGTTAATGTGCCGAATTATCTCATCCTTTAGCTCTTGAATTGTTGCTGGCTTATCCACGTTCTTTCAAATAACCTCAAAGAAGTCCAACGGTGTCAAATCACATGATCTTGGCGGCCAATTGATAACACGGCCATTGACTTTGTCGCGCAAAAGAGCCATTGTTTCGTTAGCTGTGTAGCAAGTGGCACCGTCCTGTTGAAACCACATATCGTCCACATTCATATCTTCCAATTCGGGCCATAAAAAGTTCGTCATCATCTTATGATAGCGAACACCATTCACAGTAACTGCCTGACCGGGCTCATTTTGGAAAAAATACGGCCCGATGATGCCACAAACCGCACCAAACAGTCACTCTTTGTGGGTGCATTGGTTTTTCGACAATCACTCTTGGAGTATCATTCGCCCAAATGAGGCAATTCTGCTTATTGACTAATCCACTGAGGTGAAAATGTGCTTCATGCATTTGCCAATGCATTTTGATTTGAACGCCCATTTTCATAATAAGTCTGAATAACTTTAACGCGTTGCTCGATTGTGTAGTTTTCAATGGTTCAAGTTAGTCTGAAACTGAGAAATGTCAAATGAAATGCAGAAAAAAAACTTGACGTTTAGCTGTGGTTCACATTCAACATCGGCCCTTTAAATTAAACCACCCTTTACAAAACAATCTGTTATGATATTCAGATCAGTATATGATTCATCAGCCTTTGGAAAGTTGCTGGTCAAAATGGCATTCTATTGAATTCATAGTGCCCAAATGCCGTACTAAACGCTGTTTTTTCTCTATCGCTTTTGTTTACGAGGACTTGATGGTACCCACTTGCCAAATCTAGAGTTGAAAAATGTCTACAGTGTCCTAATTGATCATCAATTCTTGGAATTGGAAAAACTTGTTTGATGGTGGCGTCATTTACCTTCCTAAAATCTATCACTAACCTCCACTTTTTCTTTCCATCACTTCCTGCTTTCTTTGGCACTAATAGCAATGGCGAGTTCCAAGGTGACTTGCTTGGCCTAATTATGTCGTCTCTCAAAAGCTGTTCTACTTGGTTCTAAATTTCCTCCCTATGGGCCTGAGGTAATCTATACTGTTTCTGATTTATTGGTGGCTGATCTGCTTTGACCTGAATTTCGTGTTTTAAAAGAGGAGTATATGATAACTTATCTCCTTCTAACAGGAAAATATCATGGTATGAACTTAATAAATTCTCTATTGAAGACCGATCCTCTGTATTTAAATTTGTGTCCAATTTAATAGTTTTCGTTGATTTTTTAATTTTTTCTCTTACGTTATGTTCCCTTACGCTGTATATCGCGTGATTATCTGTTTTATACATATTAAAATTCGAAAATTGTAGTTTATAATTTCTCGGTATGGTCGTATCCCTTTCCGTCGCTTTCAAAACTGGTACGCATGCTGTATTGTTAACTACGTTGGTTAAACTTTCTCCTAAATAAATTCCCTACTCAATTTCTTGTTTATGTACTACTATTACCGGAATCTTACTGTTCAATTTTATTGTTATTATCACGCTTTCATCTCGGTTCACGCTTTAATCTTTATTTCTTCATTATAATTAATTAAATGTTTGTCTTCTCTCAACTCTTTTTCTTGACTCAACTGTAGCAATGTAATTATTTTTTCCGTGTTGTCATACATTGTGACCACTTTTTCCCTTGTGTGTATTATACTTCTGTTCCACAAATGATCTCTTGCTAGATTCCATCAGCAGGTAACTTAACTTAAAACTTAGATTCTCAACTCTGCTATATGAAATTTTTAACGCACCCGATGTCTTGATGAAGCCTCCGAACGCTCCACTTAAATCTTTTATTTCTTTGCTTCTATTTTCAATTAATTCTAACGCATTTTGTTTAACCAATCTCGTGTCTTCTCCGAAATCTAAAAGTAGAATGAGTCGCCCATATATAGCATTCTTGCAAGGAATTTATTATTATTATTATTATTATTATTATTATTATTATTATTATTATTATTATTATTATTATTATTATTATTATTATTATTATTATTATTATTATTAT
>OU612044.1:70947252-71052173 GCA_914767935.1 Coremacera marginata | reverse complement strand
TGCTTGAGATCGCCGCGCTCTGACTTTGTTTCGCGTGCCTCTAATATTTGGCACCTCCCGGACAACACTTCTGAACATTCTTCCCATGTAGATAATTTCGTAAAATCGACTGCTTTATCGCACTCAGCCGAGCGTTTGTTGTATTGATTATATTTCTTAAATGCGTAGCAGACACTTTGTTTGCATTTCAAGCAGCGCATCTATATGTTCCTCAAACAAAAGAGCTTTTTTATTGAAGCATTTTTTAAGGCGCTCCAGTGCTTTTGTGTAGTTCTCCTCCGTTTCATCAAAATCTGAAATTGCGGCCAGTGGTCTGGAACCTAAACTATCTTTAAGAATCCAAAATCACTCGCAATTATCCAATGATTCATCTTTGTGCACCATCTTATTGAACAATGCCGTAAATTTTGGGAAATCTGCATATTTTCCATAAAATTTTGGAAATTTGATTTCGCGACGTGGTCGAAACGTGGGTGTTGTAAACGCCGTGTTGTTGGCCATACTAATATCAGCTACTGATAAGCTTCGCTTTGGCATCAACGTCATCATATTTGACTTAGCTGACACGTAAACTTCTTCGACCTCGCCTATAAAGACACAATTTGCTGGTTTGTCTGATGCTGGGCAAATCTTTTCAGTGCTTACTTATACACTGAGAATTTGCTTAAAATACGAGTCTGAGATCTCAAGTCTGCACTCCAATTCCTCAGGTGGCAAAACAGATCCTTTTTTCGCAACCTAATTCCTTATGCGAGATATGTTGCCTTTTGTTGACGCTCTTAACGCTTTCAACTCCATCAGCCGTTGGCCGCTCTTTGCCTGTGCTGCCTCTGTTTCAGCAACATCTTCATCTTTATCATCGTCCGAAGTCATATTCTTGATCAATTCTATTTAAAATTCAGTTTAATTAAAAATATTACATTAATGAAAGCAACAAATGTGTAAAAACAAAAACTTTATCTTCAATTAATGTTCTTGGTTTTAATGCCCCTGCCAAATTAAAGCTTTCTCTCACAATGGCTTCGATGACAGTTTTACCACGATTTACAAATTCACCACGCTCTTAAAAATCTATTCTCAGCTGCGCAGCTTTCCCTTTTTAAAGCTTCGATGACAATTGACCAACAATGCGATTTCACCACGCAGTTTAACAGAAATGCTCATGAGCAGCTACGTTGCAGTTCTGCTGAGGATATAGAGTCGGAGCTTTGGCTCTGTGGCTGTTGTAGAAAGCTGCTGTCCGTAGGTATTGGAGCTTTTTCCGCTGCGACGAAGCTGTGTATATGTATTTTTACACGTCGAACACCTAAGACAACTTGGAAATTCTCTTAGCCGGTTTGCTTAAATCCAAAAATTATATTTCCCTTTAGCCTCCAATGAAGCACTCACAAATGCAATGATTTGAATATTATGGGACCAATGTTCCGGGTTTCGCCACCAAAATGTTAGAACGAAATAGTTTTTCGTTCCTGAAATATAATATTATACTAACAAACTGAAAATTAAACACTTTTGGATTTTATTCCAATCTTTATTTAATTCTTTAAGTAAGTATTCTATTGCTTCAAGGCTCAGCGAACACTACCCCTTCGTCTCATCTATACAATTCTTTTGGCTTGTGCTTTTTTGGGTTCTTAACTTAGCAGCACAGTAAAATCATACGAATGCTATATATAAAGTTTAAATACAAATCATATACACGTCATTATTCGTTAGTCAAATTCAATACGGTATTTTAGAACAAAAGATATACAGTGAATGCGAAAAGTATTTGTAAATATGTAAAAATCATTCATAAATTAACTGCAATCTGTATTGTAATACGCAACACTTATCTTATTTTTATTAAAAATTGTTCTGGTATTTAAGTCAAAAATACCACATACAATAATGTTTCATATCTTACACTATTTTTCCTCCTCCCCACTATTTCATTGTTACTTAAGTTTTGTAGTTTAAAATTTCGTTTCGCATTCGTTTCGCTTCCTCATTGATTCATCGATTGGTGTTTGGGAATTTGTGCTGCACTTGCACTTGAGCTGCTAATTAGGTTAGCCGGCCAGTGAGCGCATTGTTTACTTTTGGTTATGACGAAATGTAGTCAAGACCTAATGCCATTTAATAAACGCTGTATGTGACAAAAGAATGAATGAAAGAAAAGAAAACGAAATACAAAACATCTTTTGTTATTAATATGTAGCGTACCGTTAGCTGGCTGTGCTATGACACTACACCATGTTCTCTTTGCTTTGGACTTGTTTCGCCTCACCATCGCGGGTGGTGTTAACATAAACATTTCCTCGTAATGAAAATACAGCAACAAACCGGTTCTCTCGCTTAAGTTGGTTTGCATACAGCGGTTTGATTTGCCGATGCCACTAAGCAGCAGTGGTCGCTTGTGTATTTTGTGGAATGCAGAGACAGCTTTAAACAAATTATGGCGCTCAAATGCTGAATTTAGTTTGAGTATAGTCGAAGAGTGTTTGTTGTTACTGTTGGTTCTCAATCGAAATACATCACGCAGCGTGAGAGTGTTGCACTGAACTATGGAGCATATCTTGTCCAAGATTTTCATTATTTGTTAGGGGGATTCCGTTAAGTATGACGTCACTAGGCACAGCAATATTTTCATAAGACTCAACTTTAGTTTTGAGTGCTTTTAGATCATTATCCATGGTTAACTAGAGGCAGGTTTCTCTTGTATTGACGATCGGTCCATCTTAATCCCATTCACGTCCTCTTTTAACGTATTGAATTCAGCGCATGTCGCCTCAACCACCGTAACTCTTTCGATTACGTTCCTTATGGTAGATTTTATGTTTGCTAGCTCAGCTGTGATCTCACTAATTCTCTGCATCACTCTTCCCTCCGATGCATTTATAGCTTCGGTAAGCTATATTGCTTTCTCTGATGCAGTTCATTTTGCTGTTAAGAATTACATCAGAGAGAAAAGGTGTAGTTGCAGTCGATGAGTTATCCGTTCTTAAGCTGCAAACACCGACGGGAGGTCCTGGGGCAGCAAGTTTACGATTAGTGGCAGCACTTCGTGTGTTTTTGGTTAAATTCGACATAATATAATTTGGTTTATTTTAATCTAAATCAGCACAATTATAATGTCAATTTAATGAAATTCGCTGCGGAAATTATCGCTTCACAGATAGCGGTGAAACTAAGATATTTGGCGCTTAAAATATCAACGAAAAAGACGTTGAATTGCAGACACCGAAAAACACGCTTACTCGTAACACATCTTAAAACAGTTTTGTTGACTTTCAGCTAGATAAAGCGATAAAATAAAATTTCTGAAATTATATGAAGAAAATGCATTATGTGAATTGCGATCACTAGAATTACTCGAGGAAAACGATGGTAACATGTTTAATTTAGTAAGTAGAAAAGTGGCAAAATCAGTCGAGGAAGTTTACAAGATCAACCCTGGATTAACTCCTTTCCTTGTGCCGGAAATTTGCTCCAGAAGATCGCAAGGAGGGCAAGTTTTTAGTAGATATTAAGCAACGCTATTTTCGTCGCCCGCGGCTTAAAGGTCGACCCACTGCAGGCGCAAACAATGGCCTTAAATGCCGCATCTTGCTCTTCATTGGCACCTATTAAATGCTTCTCAGAAGTGATGACTTTGAAGCGATTTTTTGAAGCAAAAATTTTGCGCTGTAGTTTTCTAAATTCGCTAAATATTAATGGAAGTTATATTGAACACAATTTAGATTGAATTAATTGAAGCAATTGCACCTCAAACGATTCCACATACTCTTTCACTTTGTCCACAATCATGTGCAACAAGTTAAGAGCCTGCGGCTCAGTCCAGCGATGCGTTCCATTTAAAAGAGGACGTTTGTTGATTTATTCCTTGTTTTCTGAAATTTTGAAAATTAAATAGGAAATTTTGCTTCAATTCACACATTCATACCTCTGTTATTACTTTTCTGACGGCTTCTGATTAAAAATAACTCATTTTTCAAAAAACAGCTGATTGTTCATATAAGCTTTCCCCCTCGTTTGCTCAGCTAAATCGAAGTGCAAATTTATCTGGTTTGTACAGAAGCTTCTCCATACAAAATTTGACAGTTCTTTAATGAGGCTGATAAACTTATATCGTTTATACCATTTATAAAGGCATTGCCCATTTGCATGAATACCCTTAATGTGTTTGAAAAAGTTCGAAATTAGCTGCAAGTTGCTTCGGCGGCCACATGCAAAGTGGTCGAATGCGAATTTTCTCCCTGCAAATTCAGTATTGCTTGAAATGAAGAGTTATGCGAGCGATACACAATACAATTCAATCGTCAACTGAGTCGGTTGTTGCTCACATCAAAGCGTTATGGCTTTGCCATTTGATCAGTTTGGCAGTTATGAAAAATCAAAAGATTTTTGAAAAGTCTTTCAATTCGATTGTGCTGTGTATGGTCAAATATTTTGACTTGCTGTCAACATAAATATTTTCAATCAGTGATGGGTACACTAATACTATTATATTTTCTGTAGTTTTGTGCTTGTGATAGTCGAGTTTCGCTCTCATTATTTTTTCGATGCATAACAATCAAATTTAAAGCATCAATCAGCGTGGGCCTTTCATCATGAAGTCTTAGCTCCAACTGATTGAAATAATTTCTTGTCGGTGCTTATATATGTGAGACACGAGGGCGAGTTCGTAAACGAGTCTCTAGTACGCGAGCCACTATGCACCCTACACTGTTTTAAATAGTTATTTGTTTGTGAAAATAGTGTTAAGCACAGTGAGTTTGCACTTCCTTAATTTTATTTAATTTAATTTAACTTCAAATAACAAAAATTAGAACGACATTAATTCCAAATATAATCTAACTACTTTAAAAAACAAAATCAGCAATGTCAGAACCTACAGAACTATAGGCGAGAACTTAAAAAAGTTGCAGATTCCTCCAAGTTAGGTGCAGCAGACGAAGATGTTTACGTGCCGACTTTGTGGTACTTTGAAGTGGCATTTTCTTAAGGTACAGGAGGAGGCAGCGGAAAGTATATTGACTGTAGACATAGATGTGGAAGTTTATACAATACATTGCTTCTTTTTTAAGCTTCTTCAACTATTCTTCAATGTAGAGAATCACAACGAAGCGTAAAGATGCCATACGAAACTTTTTGAAAGAAGACTGAAAAAGAAAAAGTGAAAACGATGGCGAAGTGTTTGCAAAGTCTTGGGCGCACTCATTTCATAAATTATTAAATTTTTCGCAAAAAAAGCCATATTGATTCTTGGTTAACTTAACCAGCTTCCTTTAAATACCATTCCACCACCGTCATCAGCATCTTCATCTAGGCCATCTACACCATATAGCCCAACTACACCACAGTGCGTTTCATTGCCAGCATTTTCTCCTGTTATGAAAATGCAAAAAGTTGTACCAAAAAGGTGTTTGTGGTCGACCAGCAGTATATTGCAGAGCGAAATAAAGAGTTTCAACAGTCCATCCAAAACTCATTTACAGTTAAAAGTCTGAGAAATATCTATTCAAGTGGGCCAGATTTATTCGCAGATGAACAATACACTTAAATGAATTAACTGTTAGGCTGTGCATTTCAACATGGGCCTGCTAGGCCCATAATAAAATAAAGATACAGTAACCCGCCATAATATTATGAAACTGCACAATCTCAGTGGTGCTAACATAGACTCGGGTCATGATCTTGTCGCAGCTAAGATCCGTACACGTCTGTGCGCAGCAAAGAATGAAAGCTGAAAGAATGAAACAGAGAAACAGAGAAACAGAGAAAGCTAGACGTCGGCAAACTGCAGTCAAAACGGACAGCCGAAGACTTCGCCACTCGACTCTCACTTCTGCTTCAAGAAAGCATTCCTTCGATCGATGATATACCATATGCGCGCAGTGGGCACACATCTCTCCCTGCTCGCGTACGACTGCCAAAGAGGTTATTGGCTACCACCGTCCTCGTCGAAACCATTGGCACGACCACGAGTTTCGCGACACCACTGCAGAGAAAAACGCCGCCTTCAAAGCCACACTGCAGTCGGTTGTGACGCGTGCTGCTAAGGAGTGATACAGAGGGAAGAGGAGGGCCGAGAGACGTCTTTTCAGACGGAAAAAAAGATAGGCAGAAAAGTACGAGTGTGAGAAGATTGAGATGTATGGTGACAGGAACGAGGCCCGAAAGTTTTTCGAAAAGATAAGATGCCTGGCCGATGGCTCTAAGACCAGGGCCTCTTTCTGCAAGGATGAAAACGGGAATCTAGTGACAGATATCCAGAGTACACTGACGTTATGGAGGGAACACTTCTCTAGTCTTCTGAAAGGCGATGATAACAACAATCCCGCCAATAGAGATGATATCCCGGAAACCCCAATTATGGATGACAGCGTTGAAGTTCCGCTGCCCGACTATAATGAAGTCTTGACAACAATAACACGGCTTAAGGATTTAGCATTTTATTATTTATCCTTCTATTTTTTATTCGTCCTCTAGGAATAAATTTAAATTTGTTAATTTTCGTGAAATTGTTAAGCAAAAAATAATTCGAGTTGGTTTGCTAAGCATTGCTGAGGATCTTCATCTTAATTGTTCCTGATTTTCATCGCTAAAAAAGCTGGATAATCCTTTTCAAAATATTTGCATTCATACTATATATATACATATATATATATATTTCTTTTTATTTCAGTTTGTTTATTATCTAGCAACAACAACTTTATGTTTTGCTTGTTGATGTGAGAGCGAAACTTCGTTTTTAATTTCAGTTGCACTTTGACGCTAGCTCACTATTTTGTCGCTGGTGCTTCTCAAACTGTTTTGGCAAATAATTTGTATAATTCTCAAACTGTCACTGAAATAGAGTAACTATTTAATAACTGCCATAGTACTTTTATTGCACTTTTTATTACACTTTTGTAAATTATATTTCTTTAATTAAAAATGTACTGCAATTTTCGCAACACTGTAAAAGGTGAAGGTAATTGCTGGTTGTATGATGCTTTTTTCATGTAAAGTGTGCAGCATTGAATGCGAGAATTTTTGATGCACTCAATGAAAGTAAAGGACTTTGTTGGTCTTGTACAGACTGCAGATCTACTGATGTAGATATTTTAAAGCTTATAAGGCAATCTCGAAGAGGCTTTTTAGAGATGTCTAAGGACTTGGTGGCGACTCAAGCCAGATTGGCTGATTTTGAAGATTTGCTCAAAAAATTAAAAATCGTGGATGAAGCTTCTGTTTCCCATAAGCCTAAACGACTACCCATGAATCTTCGAAGTTATGCTAAGCCTGGCGCTATATCCATACCTCCGTCTGTTAACAATAATGATTTAATTTCACTTTCACCTGTTTTGAGCTCACCTTCCAAAGCGCAATCAACTGAGTCTGTAAATAAAGATCAAAATGGGGAATATATTGCCCCTACTAATGAGGCTGCATCAGCTGATCTGAATTTACATCCGGTTGCGTCTTCTGAAGTAGTACCAACTATAGTCATAAGTGATGATTCTCCGGGTAATTCTGGTATGAAAAAAACTTCTGCCGAAGCCTGTACTTCTACTAATACTATTCCATAGTTCCACCTCAAGCTGCTGAACATGGAAATAAGCGAAGAATACTACAAAGAATTCACAACGAGACATTAAAGTGCACATATACAATCAGATTAGCGACAGTACAAACAAAGCAATAGACGAAAAAATTTAAGAAATAAAAAACAAACATATTCGAAAAATTGGATTCACCTTCAACGAAGACTGGTTCGTTAACAAAACAAATGTAGAATTTCCAGCAGACAGAAAAAATTCTCACTTGGAAAAAAATGTACTCTTCCTATCTCACGGAACAATTTTTCACCCATACATGTGATTGTTGATCTGGAGCAACACACACAAACAAAAGAGGACGAGGGAAAAAAGCGTGCCAGATCAACAACGGCGAACAAAATAATAAATTTAAAGGAAAAAAAATAAAAAATAGGATTAGAAATAAGACTAATGAAAAATTCACAAGTTGACTAAGGTAACAAACGGTAGTCATGTACAAAAATTAATATATACGAAAAACGACAGAGAGGTTACGAGACTAAAATAAATACAAAACAACGGGAATTGACCCAACAAACAAACTATATTGAGACGTACAGAAAATTCCAACTGATGTGTCCGACTGCAACTGCATCTCGACTTTACCTATATACCTAAGATACACAAAGCAGACGTCCCCTCATGGTGGAATAAATATAAGGTGTTCTCCGGAAAATCCGGAAAATCGGAAAAAAATAATTCGACGCGATAATTTGAAAGAACATTATTTTACGATTAGAAAAGATTTGAAGTTTTTTTGGGGTTTTTTCATCCGCCATTTGCCCATAGGCCATTTGCTATAAATTCGTTCTCTGTTACAGTAGTGCTCTTCAGTTTTTGTGATTTGTGAATATATTAAGTAAATATATTACTAACTTACTTAGGTGGTCGTAACAACCCGTGTCCGGGTTTCGGCCGACCTCATCAGCTCTCGCCAGACGCCTCTGCTTTGCGTGCGCCTTCTCCAATCGGATACACCAAGTGCGGTCAGCCTGGTCCATCCCTCGGAGGCATGGTCTCGCTCGTCGTCGTTGACCAGCGACCCTCGCCTCGAGCACCTTTTTCGTTGGAGCTTCGTCGTCCATACGATGGACATGACCCAGCCAGCGTAGTCACTGCACAGTTATACGGCGAACTACGTCAATGTCATCGTAGAGCTCATACAGCTCGTGGTTCATTCGGATGCGATAGTCATCGCCAACTCGAACAGGACCGAAGATTTTGCGAAGAACTTTTCTCTCGAACACCCCCAGAGCGGCTGCGTCAGTTTGCGAAACTACCCATGCCTCAGCGCCATAAAGCAGCACAGGTAGAACGAGCGTCTTGTAGAGTGTAAGTTTTGGCGATCGAAAGAGTGCTCAGGAACTTAGTTGCTTACTGAGCCCGTAGTATCACCTATTAGCAATTATTGTTCTTCGCTTTATCTCCAGGCTGATTTCGTTTTTGGTATTAATGGCGGTGCCAAGGTGAACGAACTCCTTGACTACTTCAAAGTTATAGCTGCCGAATGAAACGTGGGAGTCTAAACGCTGCGCTCCCTTGTTTGTAGACAGCATATACTTTGTTTAACCCTCATTTATCGTCAAACCCACTTTGGCTGCCAGCGTACGCAAGGAGCTTGACGCCTTTGTAGAAAATGGTGCCATTACGATGCACACCGGCCTTTCGTACGATCCCCTCCATGATGATGTTAAAGAGTTCGGAAGACAGTGGATCGCCTTGCCTGAAACCTCTTTCGGTATTGAAGGTTTCGGAGAGGTCATTTCCTACCTTGACGGAGCTGCGTGTGTTGCTCAACGTCATTCTGCAAAGTCTAATCAACTTTGCAGGTATACCGAACTCAGACATTGTTGCGTATAGGCAATCCCTTCTCGGGCTATCGAACGCAGCTTTAAAATCGACAAAAAGATGGTGTGTGTCAATTTGATTTTCGTGGGTTTTCTCCAGGATTTGTCGTAGCGTGAAAATCTGGTCTATGGTGGACTTACCAGGTCGAAAGCCACACTGATAAGGTCCAATCAGTGTTTTTGTAATCGGCTTAAGTTTTTCACACAGTACGCTTGAGAGAACCTTATATGCGATGGATATAAGACTGATACCTCGATAGCTGGAGCAGATTGTTGGGTCTCCTTTCTTAAGTATAGGGCACAGTACGCTGAGGTTCCAATCGTCGGACATGCTTTCTTCTAGCCATATTTTGCTGATGAGCTGATGCATGCGCCTTATCAATTCATCGCCGCCGGTTTTAAACAATTCAGCTGACAGGCCGTCAACACCCGCTGCTTTATTGTTTTTGAGTCGTTGGATAGCAAGTCGAACCTCTTCATGGCTAGGTGGTGGTACTTCCACTCCGTCATCGTTGATTGGTGGCTTTGAACTGCGCTCTCCATGGGCGGCATTGGTGGAATCGTCGCCAGTAAGTAAATTGGAGAAGTGCCGTCTCCACAATCTCAGCACACACTGTGTATCCGTATTCAGATCTCCAGTAAATAAATATATATATTTATCTCCATTAAGTAAATATATATTTATAGTTAATTTAAAAAATTTTAATATCAAAAAATAGTTCTGCCATCTGTCATATTACGTTAAACAAAAAAAACTAGAGTTTTTTAAAGTTCCAACAAATTAAATTAAAAGACTTAAAAATATATGAAAATAAAGCAATGTGAAATTAGAGCAATGTGTCAGATGGCAAAAACATTATGTATTATATATATAGTCGACAAGTTATGTGTTTATATAACTCCAATAATTTTTCAATTATTAAAGGTTATATTTTATCGAGCTCAAGGTCAATTTAAAAAAAAAAATTTCATATAAGAAATTAAGAACAAAACACAAAAAGCTCAACAAAAACCAATGGGCAATGGTTTTTCTGAAAGCATTAAAATAACAAATCAGTGATTTATTTCATTGTCCTAATATATCCTATATATCCTTATATATCCTATTTGTCCTATAAATAATTTCCTTTTTTATTATTTGTCCCACATTTATCAATAATTCAAAGAAGTGGCAGTGCTAAAATACATTTTGACTGTCGATGTCGGTGTGGTGAATAGGGTCGATCACATTATCAAATTTTTCATCCAACAAGTCATCAACAAATTTGACAAACAGAAATATGTATGGAATTTGACGACAATTTGACATGTGAGCGATCATCGAATTGTTGGTCAAATCGTTTGACGAAAATCAAAATATTTTGAGATTTCGGTTGTTTGATCAACGGTTTTATGAAAAATTTGTCGTGTGAACATTTGTCAAATTATCTGGAGCAATTTTGTCACTTATAAAAAGATTTCAACGTGAACCCATCAATTCAAAATGCGCAATGAAGAAGATTTTTGTAAAAGTGAATTTTATTGATAACATCCTGAACTATGGCAGATTAAATCGGAAATTTATAAAAACAAATTATTAAAAAATAAAGCATATGGATTCCTGCTGATGTTTTCATTTCGGTGTGCAAGACAATTGAGCCTCTTCGAATCTGTAATTCTGATACGCATTCTTTGTTGTCAATCATAAAAGATGTCGGCCATAAAAGATCTGTTAAAATCGGCATTTAGCATTTCGAACTTTTATGGCATCCTGTTATCAATCTTCGAAAATAAAAATCTATTACAATTCTGTTAACTTCTGTTATGAAACAGATGACTGCTGTCAATAAATTCTTTTAACTTGTTTGCTGTTCTTGTTGGCTTCGACGCATTTGATCCTTGCTAGGTGTAGAATAGTTCATGTTTTTCTACGCCAACGCATTATTTTAACAAATCTGGAGGAGCAAAATAGCGGATGATTCTTATAAATTACGCTGAACTGTTCGCAGCATAACAGCAGTAAATTTAACACAAGGCAACATCAAAATGCATCAGTAACGTCATGTCTGGCATTGTGCCAATATATATTTACTTAGAGAATCTTAGAGGACGCATATTTCTATAATAGTGGCACTGCTAATGCTTTGCCAGGTGGCTTACTTCTTGCTGGGCGTCTATGGGCACCAGTACCCACCTCACAGCAAAAAATTCTCGGCATGGTATGTAAGAATACAACGGGTCGACAGAATGATTCCAACTATTGGCTTTACTCACGTGACGAGGGCAGATGTGCATTCATAGTAAAGGAGGAGGTTAGCTAGACTATACTAAAATGGCCAATGAAATTGTCTACATATTGCAAATGCCAATACCGATAGAAGGTAAAATGCTGAACTAGTCCAGGTGGCAGCAGAATTTTATTGGGCTGCTACAAGTTGATCTTGCTTATGGATCAGATATGCCGCTGCTGGAGCCACCCAACCCAGTCCAATGAAAACATTGTTGCCGCTGCTGCTAATGAAGAAATTGAATTCAGCAATTTACTATATGACTCCAATCCAAGCTAGATATCTTCGTCGGAAAAGTTGCATTTGACTACATTGTGGATTTCGCGATCAAAAGTTGATTGAGTACCAAGTAGAGACTGATGTGTAACACGAAGCAAATATTCGCAAAATACCAACAAGCATTTTAATAATTACTTTTTTATTTTGTACTTAAATCTAAACCTACATTATTGTGCCAAACGCTTAAGTTGTAACGTAATAACTGTTTTTATTTAGCTATATATCTATCGATATAAATAAACGTATATTCTTTTGAATCTCCTTTTTTAAGCAATTACTAATTATGCCCGCTCTGAATAGTTTATTTAGTAAATTACTAGTTGGTTCATAAGTGCTGCTAGATAAGAAAGAAGTTTAAATCAAAAAACTGATTTCAATTGAATAAAATTCCTTATTTAAACAATTATCTTTCGCTTTATTTTCTGTTAATTCCTAACATATTTATGTGAATGTTTGTGTAGAAATAAATTAGATGTTTCTTTTGGTATAGTTATTAAAATAGGTGCTGATTTTGGTTTATAAACGTTAAAAACTAATTTTCCACTCAAAATGTTCACTTTCTAAAAATTTGTTACGATAAAAGACAGAAAAATGTATCTGTTATTCTGTTATCATTTATAACAGATCTCATAGCAGATTTTGTAATGCCGAATACGAATTTAAGATTTTAAATAAAAGATTTCTTGAAAGTTCGAAAAATCTGCTATGATTCATAACTCAAAAATTAAGCTTAAAAATTTGTATGGGAAATCATAACAGAATATTTTCATAACAGATCATGGCGAATAGGCCCATATAATGAATTTGACGAAAAATTAAATAATATGAACACATGCATGACCAAACTGTTTGACTAACGATTTGATGAAGAATTTGATAATGTGATCGCCCCTAATCTCCTTACCCTACCTCTTGGTATAAGAACACTGGTTGACACATTAGAGTTGAGTTCTGAGAAATTGATATCCATTTTCTGTCAAACTCGGAGTTCATATTGCCACGTGTTGAATTTTGTAACATTTTGCGGGACAAAATAGTCTGCAGGGATTTATTTGTCGGATAAAAAAAAAAATAATATGTAGAAATGCTTGAGATTTTGTTTATGTTTAATAACTAAAATCAAAATTATATGTATAAAAGACTACAGATTTTGTTTATGTTTACTAATTTGTTTTCGAAGACTGTTTTGAGAAATCCTACTAGCTTCAGTAGAGACTGGTTTTTTTTTTAAGAGATATGGCAGACTGAATTTTGACATTATATGGATAAGAATTTTCGCTGTCATCCTAGTGTGTCTACCTGGGTTTTTATACAATGCCTTACCTTAAGCTGTTATGACACTAGCTTGTTTTAGTATTTTAGAGATCTTGAAACTAGCCGCGGATAAAAGGAAGTGGAATACTTTGCGAGAAGAGATATATATATAGTAGCCTATCCGATATGAACCAAAAATTAAATTGGAAAATTCAAATCTAAAGCATATATCGCACAAGAAAACCAGATGAATTTAACTTTTTTGTAACTTTCAACCACAAAAAATGCAAATTTAGCAAAAAAATGCGTCGTCACAATTTATATTATTGTTTTGCTTTTGTAAAGATTCAAGGAATCTACTACAGTTTTCTCTTTAATAAAAACCATTTTTTAAAACTGGTAATTTTTGTTTTAAAAATTCAAATCAAAAATAAATAGAAAGTTAGCTGCATTGTTTATGTTACAGGCCGTCTCCACTTACAATATTTGATTGCATGTTATCTGTCAAATTGAATTTAATGAAATCCAAATTTCATAATATAAGTCTTAGGTGGGCATTTCATCTCATAAAATTTCATTTTAAGCATGGCGTCAAGCAGATTGTTTCAGATAAACTCGCTTCTAATTGGAACTTTTAAAGTTTCATAAGCAACCGAATTGTTTATAAAAGTTTGTTATCTTTATAGTTTCATTCAACCACCACTTCATTTTATATTTTTTCACTGTTTTTTTGACAATGCACAAATAATTTCACGTGCATCAAAAAAAATATCGTGCCTGAGATTCAAACCCCAAACCAACGGATCTGAAAAGACAGGAAAAAATATTTTTTATTTTATAAAAAGAAAAGGTTGGGAGCCCCTGGCTCAACCATCTAACTACCACTCTCGGGAGTCCTGATGTTTTTACTCGACCCACACATCCCACCCTACCGTGGAGGATTAAGGGGCAACAAAGAAAAAAAAATCCTCCCAATCGCAAACATTCCCCTTTCCGACCAAATAGGAAATTAGAGGTTTATTTTAAGATACAATTTAATGTATATAACAAACACTTAATACCTAAGCTTACATTCTTTTCTTTTTTTTTTCTTTTAATAAAATTTTATTTTGTTGTGTCGTGTCCAATTTTAAATGCTATCTTCTTGTAGTGTAGTATTTGTGTAAATCTGAGTTTTATTTATTTGTGGCGTAATATGGGCGGAGTTTTAAATTCGATTTATTTATATGGTAGTGTTCGTTTATGTTATGTTAAATATTATTTCTAAATGCCATACAAATATAAAATCTAGAAAAACACAAGCAAATGCTTCAATACGTGTGTAATTTTAAATATTATGTTTTTATAATATTTATAATAATTAAGTAATATTAATAGGGTAATATTTGTTAAGGTTATGTTAAGTTTTAAATTCTGTTATGTATTAATTTAAATTCAATTTTTTAAAATTATTTTCTTTTATTTTTATTTCGAAATAAAAAATGTTTGTATTGTTACTTAAGTTTTTTTTTAGTGTAATATGGTTATAATGTTAAATGTTATTTAATTGTAGTGTAATAGTTGGTTTAAATTTTAAGTATTTTCTTGTATTGCAATATTTATTTATGTTATGATAAGTTTTATTTCTAAAAGAAAAATAAAATCAAGAAAAACACAAACAACTACTTCAATATAAAATACGTTCGAAAACTACAAAACTATTTTCAGGAGTCTGTCGTTTGTCTGCCAGTTTGTTTATTTTGGTTTTTGTCATATGCAAAAATAAAGCAATTAGTAAATTAAAATTAAAAATTTAATAGTATTTCTTTATATTGTTTCTTTTTTTATTTTATAGGTTTCGCGATTTAATAAATTTTAATATCCATGCATTATATATATTTTCAATCATCGTATTATATTACTTTCAATAGATCGTATTATAAAAATTTTTAATTTATTGTGTAATTATTTTAAATTGTCGTATTATATTTAGTCTATACTAAATTTATAGTAAATTACTAGTTAATAAATTACGGTTGATTTTAGAGAAATATTAAGTTTTTCTATCAAGTTCTTTAATTGGGAATTATGAGTAGGTAAGTTAATCTGGAGTTAAACTTTTCGATATATTCAGCCCTACTATAAATAAAGTTTCCCTAAACCAAAATAAACGCTTTTATGAAAATTGTTGATGAATGGT
Source organism: Coremacera marginata (assembly GCA_914767935.1). Lineage (NCBI taxonomy): Eukaryota > Metazoa > Arthropoda > Insecta > Diptera > Sciomyzidae > Coremacera > Coremacera marginata. The sequence continues at coordinate 71,036,782 of OU612044.1, read as the reverse complement.
TTTATTTGTGTTAAAAATTTCCGTAAGGTTTGTGATTAGGTAAAATTACAAAAACAAAAAAAACAACAAAAGTCCAGGCAAAGTTTCACTTACAATAGGGCTGATTATATATACACAATATATAAACGAAAACCAATTTCCAAGAGGAAAAAAATAGAAACCTGATTGCCTGGTTCTTAGGCTTTATGGTACTGCCTTGAGTGCTGTTGCTGTAGCAAGTGCTGCTGGTTGGGCCCGGAGGCTGTAGCCACTAGTTAATTAACTAACTTCTTTCTTTGCAGATTCTCTCGCAGAACACATCGGCGTTAAGGCTAAATAATTTTTGGATGCTATTATAATTGGCATAATTTACTTTTAGCTAAAATTCATTTTTTAAACTTTTTTTAATGCCAATGCTTCTATTGCCAAACCTGGAAAAATGAATGGCCGCTTTCAATTGGTTTAGAAGTTATAGTGCTCGAAAGTTGGGAAAATGGACATAAAAAACTTGTGATTTTTGTTTTAATTTTCCTACGTAACCTAGCATTATTGGCATCAAAAGAAAGGTTATGCAATTACCTACTCAAATTATTAAACATAAAATTCCATGCATTACTTTCGAAGTTATAACAATTTTTCGGCTGCGGCGCTTTTCTTTTACGATTCACCCTTTGAAACAATAGCAAAGAGATGAAAAATTTTTCAATAAATAAAATTTTCATACAAAATTTATCGCAACCGGCGCTTTTCTTTAACAATTTATGCGTGGATTCTAATAGTCAATATCTCGTTGAATTGGTAATAGCATAACCTTTCTTTTGATATCCATATCGCATATTTTTATTCGAAAACTAAAAAAATCCCAAGTTTTTACACAATTTTCCAAACTATAATCGCCTATAACTTCTAAACTACTTGAGAGCGGGCCGAAATTTTTTTACCATTAGCGTTTTTAGCTCAAAATACACATTATACAAAAAAATTTTAAAAAGGCGATTTTAGCTGAAAGTAAATTGTTCCTTACAATTGACCGACATTTGTACTCTGTTTTTGTATGCTCTAATTTGAATTTTTCATATAACAGGAAAACTAATAAATTCTATACAAAACTTAGTGTTTGCAACGTTTGCCATATTTATATTCTTCATTATTTTTATCCGCTCCGTTGTTGTTCACTCGCCGACGATTTTAATAAAATGAAAAATACACCGAGTCGGTCCGACATGCTTTCACATGAACGAATTGTCGGTCGAACCGGCAGAAAACTCAAAATTTTTGATTTTCATCGGACATGTCGGTCCGACCGTCTCTTTTGCTTTCGAACGATCGTACATGTCAGCGGACATGGGCATGTCTGATCGTCTGAACTGAGTTTGGTTATTTACACCACGCAATTTTGTTGCTGATGGTCCAATGTGTAGGGTAATTGCACGCTAGTTTAATTATTAGGGATATTCACATGGATCGCACTCCCTATGACCCTGTCAATCCTTGCAACGTTCTACTAGAACTATACACCCCTGACGCACTCGACGCGTGACCGTCGCCAAGGACCTGTGGCAGCTGTTCGTTGTAAAAAAAATGTCATAATTATATACAACGAGAAATCTCAGAATTAAATTAAAAATAAATGCCAGACTTTAATACAAGCAAACTGTCAGATTTGAATTATGGGAAATGTGAGAATTAAATTCAAAAGAAATGCCAGATTTTAATACAAGCAAACTGTCAGATTTGAATTAAGGGATATGTGAGAATTAAATTCAAGAGAAATGTCAGAAGTTTAATGAAATTAAATGTTGTTGTAGTCTCGTGTGAACACCCTAAGCATGTCAGCCCTGCACACTTCATGTGTATCATCCCTGTTCCGATAATTTTCATTTTTCGATGAAAAGGGAGAATTATCGAAACGGCTTGCTGATCTCTAGTTGCCATTTTGAAAGAATATAATTTTGCGAATTGAAAAAAGAGACGTGTTTCATTTTTTCTTTAGAGTTAAAATCTCAGATGTGGAGTTAGAAACCGAAAATTATAGAAATACATCTCAATAAATTATATTATTAAAAAGCAAAATTGATAAACGCTTAAAACCCGTAACCAGGGCAATGCAGGCAACCGCACCTTCAGCAGCACCTTCTGGAGCACCCCCAGCGGCACTTTCGCCATCGCCTCCAGTTACTTTAGTGGCATCTTCAGCAGCACCCTCAATCGTGTCTTCAGCAGCACCTTCAGCCTTGTCTTCAGCAGCACCCTCAGTCGTGCCCTCAGCAGCACCCTCAGCTTTGTCTTCAGCAGCACCCTCAGTTGTACCTTCAGTAGCATCCTCAGAAGCACCTTCAGCCACACTTCCGGCTGCACCCCCAAAGCTAGGCAATGTACCAGCAGCACATCTAATTATTTCTGGCACATTTGGAAAAGCTGCGAAAAGTGCAGAGCATGTCCCGACTCCACTGGGCACAATGGGTTCAACATATGATGACTGCGAAAGGGAAGACGAGGCTTCCAATGCTTCAGAAGATGCAGCCATCGATCGGGAGTTAATTCGTCTGCAGAAACGTGCCGAATTTCTGTGCCTTCGAGAACTCGTTTCTAAGCTGGAGGTGGATGCAGCTGCGCTAACCCGACCAAGAATTGACTTCAGCGATGTTGAGAATTCTGTGCCGCCATTCACAGGCGATGACGATTATGTTGTGGTGAAGTGGGTTGCTGACTTCGAAGACGTGATGGCATCAATGAGTGCAAGTGAAGTCGACATGTATCGCTTTGCACGTCGCCTTATTAAAGATACACCGAAAATTTTCTTGCGCACTATTCGCGTCTCAACTTGGCCTGAGTTGAAACAAGCGCTTGTCAAGCGCTTCGATCGTCAGCTGAGTCAGTTTGAAGTATATGAGCGATTACGTCAGCATCCAAAAAAAAAAAAGGATGAATCACTGGATAAATATATTTTGGTAATGACTGAGTCGGCTCAACAAGGCGGGGTGCGGGAAGTTGAACTTGTGCAAATTATAATAGCAGGACTTCAGGATACATCTGCTCAAGTTGCTATACTGGCTGGTGCCACTTCCATTGATGGATTGCTTGATCGAGTAAGGATGTATGAGTCTTCAGTCACTGCTGCCAAGCGATTCAATTCACATGCTGCTAGTGCACCAAGTCGCAGTGTTTCAAGAGCTGGTGAAACTTCAACTCGTTCAACTCCAGCATATTCTGCTGGCATTGGAGCTTCTGCCAGCCGTTGTTTCAACTGTTCTCGTCATGGCCACATGGCCAAAGATTGCACTGAACCAAAACGTGCACCTGGCACATGCTTCCGTTGTGGTGATGCATCGCACAAATACCAAAACTGTCCCAAGAAGAAAGCAGTTGCTACCGGAGGAGCAGCTAGCCTTAGTGCTTCCGATGACATCGATGATGCTGAAGGATCCGTAGGAGCTATGGGTTGGGTAAGTGTTGCGTACCTTCTGAGTCCGAATCAATGCAGACTGTTTAATAAATATTATTCTCTTTTGGACACTGGTAGTCCGTCGAGCTTGTGTTTTGGTGATATGGTGGATACTGGTTACTCAGGTGTTGGAAATCAGTCCATATATACTTATGGTAAAATTAATTGTTATTTAAATTTAGCAGATGAAGTAAAACTTGTTTATTTTCATGTTGTGCCAGATGGTCTTCTACCAGCTAACATTTTAATCGGGCGTAATTTACTTCATCAATAAATAATTAAAAAAATAATTTGTCAAAAATTTTCAATAAAACACCACATATCACCAAAACCAAATTAGTGCATAGTTATGATTCGAACTCGGTGGATAAGGTTTCTGATTCTGTATGTGTTGGTATATCGCGCTGCTCCGCTGTTATTGCAAATATCGATAGTGACCAGGGTTGTTCGATTGGTGTTGGTCAGGGGGGCCAATTTTCATCTTCAAGTGCTGGGGATGTTCTGAATGAATTTTTGGAAATTGCTGTTTCTGAACCTCATTCAGAAATTGATGTTGATCCAAAGCTGGGACTATTACTTATTAAAGAAATACAATCAGTAATAGACCAAGCTTATTTAAATTATGAAAAATCATTAGTTAATACTCCTAACTATGAAATGAGTATAAGTTTAAGTAGTGAGGTACCTTTCTTCAGATCACCACGACGCCTGTCATTCGCTGAAAAAAGAGAAGTACGAAATATTGTGCAGGACCTTCTGAATCGTGGTTGTATTAGACCTAGTGACTCACCTTATGCTTCACCTATTGTTCTTGTAAAGAAAAAAAATGGCGAGACTCGAATGTGTGTAGATTATAGAATATTAAATAAGTTAACTATCCGGGACAATTACCCACTTCCATTAATAGAGGACTGTCTTGAATATTTAGGAAAAAAGAAATATTTTACATTGCTTGACCTTAAGAGTGGGTTTCATCAAGTGCGTATTGAAGAAAAATCAGTTAAATGCACGTCATTCGTTACACCCGAGGGACAATTTGAGTACCTAAGAATGCCCTTTGGCCTTAAGAATGCCCCTTCAGTTTTTCAAAGATTTATTACGCGAATTCTTAAGAAATTTATAGATGAAATGCAGATAATAGTTTACATGGATGATATATTGATTGCTAGCGAAACGTTTTCTGAACATCTTCAGTTACTTCGGCTGGTTTTACGTTGCATTGCCGCCAATGGCCTAGAGTTGCGACTCACTAAGTGTAAATTTGCTTATACAGAACTTGAATATTTAGGTTATAAAGTGTCCCCTGAAGGAACCCGTCCTGGTATTCAGCATTTAAAAGCTATTCATAACTACCCTATGCCTAAGAACCAAAAAGAACTTCATTCTTTTGTTGGATTATGTTCTTAGTTCAGGAAGTTCATCTCGGGTTTTTCACAAAAAGCTCGTCCGCTTTACAAACTTCTTAAAAAAGATAGTAAGTTCGATTTTAATCCTTAATGTATTAAATCGTTTCAAAACCTTAAGGAAGAACTTGTTTCCTCGACAGTGTTGGCAATATATGACCCTTCTAAGGAAACAGAACTTCATTGCGACGCTAGTAAGTTAGGATTCGGAGCAGCATTATTGCAGCTCCAAGATGATACAAAATTTCACCCAGTGGCATTTTTTTCGAAAACTACTTCAGGTTCTGAAATGAATTATCACAGTTTTGAACTTGAGACCTTAGCTATAGTGACTGCTTTACGTGTTTATTTGGAGGGAATTCATTTTACAATAGTGACAGATTGCAATTCATTGACCATGACACTTGCGAAGAAAGATGTTAACCCTAAGATAGCACGCTGGTCCCTAGAACTGGATAACTTTGATTACGAAATTCGTCATAGGTGTGGAAAATCGATGGGTCATGTCGACGCTCTTAGTCGAATGCATGTAGTAGCTGCTATTGACTCAATAGATGTAGATTTTCAACTTCGTGTTGCACAAAGCAGGGACCCAGCCTTGATGAAGCTCCGACAAACACTAGAAGAAAGTGACCTGCCAAATTATGCTATGCAAGATGGGATAATTTTTAGAAAAGATAAATCGGGGCGATTATTATTTTACGTACCCAAAGAAATGGAAGCTAATTTTATAAGGCAAATCCACGAAAGCATAGGGCACTTCGCAGCTACTAAATGTTGTGAACAATTACGCCTACATTACTGGTTCCCTGGAATGAAAGCTAAGGTAGAAGATTTTGTAAAAAATTGCATTCAGTGTATAATATTTTCAGCTTCCGTCAGGAAAACGGAACAATCGCTCTTCAGTATACCTAAGCGTCCACTTCCGTTTGACACCTTGCATATTGACCACTTTGGTCCTCTTCCAGCTCTTCAGTCTAAACAAAAACACCTTCTGGTAGTCATTGATGCTTTTACGAAATATGTTCGACTTTACCCTACGAATACTACGAGCACGAAGGAAGCTTGCCCAGCTTTGGATAAGTACTTCAGCTACTATAGCAGACTAGCACGCATTGTTTCTGATAGGGGCACCTGTTTCACTTCTTCAGAATTTAAAGATTATTTGGAAACGAAAAATATTGTTCACGTGAAGGTTGCTGTTGCGTCCCCTCAGGCAAATGGTCAAGTAGAGCGAATAAATAGAATTCTTAAGAACATGCTTGGAAAACTTACAGAGCCACTTCAGCATGCTGACTGGTGCAAGCACTTGTCAGAGGTTGAATGGGCTATAAATAATTCCGTTCAGAGATCAACAGGTTTTTCTCCAAGTCGCCTTCTGTTTGGTGTCGAACAGAAGGGTCCGTCAGACTGACGGCGTCAGTTGATCACTTAACGGAATATCTGAGTGACAGGGGTCTTGAGTCTGGTGAAAGGGACCTAGAAGCTGTTCGTTCCGAAGCCTTATGCAACATTGAGAGGGTGCAAGAAAAAAGTAATAAGTGGTTTGAAGAGCATTGTAAGCCGGCTCGCCAGTACCAGGTGAATGATCTTGTGGTTGCTAAAAATGTTGATACTATTGTGGGTAGCAATAAAAAGTTCATACCTCGATACCGCGGACCATATATAATACATAAAGTACTTCCTAATGACAGGTATGTATTGCGCGATATCGAGGGTTGTCAGATTACACAAATGCCTTACGATGGGGTAGTTGAATCGCGGCGTCTTAAATTATGGAAGTCGGCTGACAACATACAGAATCGGCTACCTACGTAGCACTTAAGTTATTTAATTTATAAATCTATATAAGTCACATATGTTCAAATATCGTTTAAAAAAAAAAAAAAAAAAAAAAGATCGAGCCGATCTTATTGGTCAGATTGACCGAGATGTTGTAGTCTCGTGTGAACACCCTAAGCATGTCAGCCCTGCACACTTCATGTGTATCATCCCTGTTCCGATAATTTTCATTTTTCGATGAAAAGGGAGAATTATCGAAACGGCTTGCTGATCTCTAGTTGCCATTTTGAAAGAATATAATTTTGCGAATTGAAAAAAGAAGACGTGTTTCATTTTTTCTTTAGAGTTAAAAATGTCATATTTAACTAAGAGAGAAATGTCAAATTTAGCTGAAAAGAGAAATGCCAAACTTGTATGCCACAAAATGTCAGATTTTATTGAAAGTTACCAGTCAGCGTTGGAAAACCAAAATTGTCATAATTTAATGAAAAAGACTGGTCAAAATTGAATGACAAAAAACTTTCAGACTTGAATGAAAGACAAAAGTATGAAATAAATTCAAAAGATATATCAGAGTATAAATAAATGATTACTGTCCGATTTGAATAAAATAAAAATGTTAGATATTAAATCTAGTAAAGTGTCACATTTAAATAAACGGAAAAACGTCAATTTTATATGTGAAAGAACATAAAATTTAAATTAAAAGAAATGTCAGAATTTTAATGAAATGAAATGTCAGATTAAGATAAGAAAGAAATATTTCAAATTTGAACGAAGAAAAAAATGTAAGATGTCAAATTAAGAAAGTAGGTCAGGGCAAAAACATTCGCAAAATTGTTTTGATTGTACGGATTTGCGTACGTATCGAATTTGATTACAGCATCGCATTGATTGGCGCATCGCAATATAGAGTAGGACCTCAGCTGTCAACGTCAGTGTCAGCTGTCAAGAAACGGGTTGACTGTCCAAGTCAAAGTGTCAGCTGTCACAGTCGTCGGTCAAAGTCAAAGTGTCAGCTGTCAAGAAACGTGTTGACTGTCCAAGTGAGTCATCTTTCAAAGTCATCAGTCACAGTCATCTTTCAAAGTCATCTATCAGCTGTCACGCCTCGAACGCGTCAGTCGTGGTATGAGGAGTATGTCACTCATGTTTGCATACACCACTGCTATGGCGAATTCTGGCCTCCATGTTCGAATGTGAATTCAACTTCCCAGTTAAAGCCATCTTCAAAAATGGAAGCACGAATTCACCACTTTGTGTGCCGTTACATGCTGTCTATCCTAGGTGTTGGGTTTCGACTTTCAACCCTGACTGCCATAACACCATCGCGATTTTTTTCATTAGTTCGACGTGAAACGCTAGTCAGTAGTTGCACAAATCGCTCGGTTCCTTGAATGTGTGGAGGAATTTGTGGATCCGGAAGCGGTAGATCGCCAAATTTCTATGTATTCGAGCAAATCGTTATAGGGTATGTGTGCAGTGAATGGCCACTCCGATAAAATGCTATCATTATCTAAGTTTATTATGTCAACATTATTAGTGCAATTAAAATTTATAGTGGGCTTTTTGTTAGCTCTTCATAATGTTGGTTCGTGAAGTTCTTCACGATACTATCAAATTTTTTTAAGGCCCTCTCGCGCACTTCCTTTTTGTCGACAAAAATCATTGTTAGTAGCACATTTTCTGAGTGAGCAAAATATGCGATATTTCGAACGACATTATTTTAAGTTTGCACAGATTTTGTGGCAAATATTGTGTTGTACAAATAAATTTACATAAGAGTACGCTGTCCAGTATAACCGAGTTGTAATACTTTACATTAAAGTAAATAGGTACGTAAACTTTCATAACAAATGTTGCTAAAATTATTAAGTTTTCGGATAATGAATTTGTAGTTATATGCATAACTACGAAATATAGAAAAATAAGAAACTTTAGTTTTTTTTTTTTGCACAAAATTGAGGTCATTTTAGGTTATAAATCAAAAAATATGTATCCAAAAAAAAAAATCGAACGATTAAACACCCAAGAACTCTTTACTACCCCAAAAAAGTTTTTTGTCGGTCAACCAGTCTCCACATATCTTGCTTACCGCAAAACTTAAAAGCCTTTCACGGCATTGCACTTTTCTACCTTATTGACTAATATTTTTGCACCAAACATGTCAGGAGTAAATCTTAAATAGTTACATTTTAATAATGTAAAAAAATGTTGGTCTAAACTAAAACACAGCTTCAAAAAAAAAAAAATTTTAGAACAGGGTTTTTTTCAAAGAAAGGAGGCCCGTGAAAGCTTTTTGAAAATTAATCTAAACATCAAAATTGTTTAGTTATCCAAACAGCTTTCGAAAGCGCATGAAATTTCTATTCGAACAAGCCCAAACATCATCACTTTTGTTAAGTTTCTTAGAAGATTTAATAAAACTTATGCATATTTTAAAAAAAATATGAAATACGAAAAGTTTCTCGTTAAAAATCGATTTTCGTCCAATTTGTCGTAGATTACGAATTTGATAACTACTTGGTCGAGTAACATCCTGGAACAAGGGGAAATTTTTTCAAAACATCATATTTCAAAAACCTATCCATAGAAAATTTTTTTATTGTAATATTCGTGTTTAGAAGGCCAAAGTCCATAAGAAAAAATTAGTGGCATGTGGATCACAGAAATTTTTTTGGATTTTGGCGCCTAGTGTTATGAGAACATTTTGAGTTCACGACTTTCCTCATATTGACCTCATACTTAGTTCAAAAACATGCGCCAATGAACTTACTATTACCTCATATACGTCTCATAAATAACTATTTATGACTTTATGCGAAAAATTTGCAAATCGAAAATAGTTCACATAGAACTCATTTTGAGCAAGAATGCGTGCTGTGGCGACATGTTTTAGATTTGCAAACTTCGATGGTCGACAATTTTTCGAAAATTGTTATGTTGTAACATATTCCACAGGCGATCATTTTGATAAAATATCGCTTTGTTTCATTTTTCAGACAGTTCCATTGATTCTTTTTTAATGTACTGCGTACTTTAACATTGATATTTCGCTTCGAAATTTGCTTCGAAAGTAAGTTATAACATGTAGCCACTGAAAAACGGGGAAGTACATTATTTTTTTTTTCTGAAAAGCAGCATTTACAAACCAATTTAACACTGCCGTATAATTTAAGACATGTCGGTAATGTTGTTGTTCCTGCTTTTCGTAAGCCAATTTATAGAAACAATTATTCAATACTGTCCCGTAGATTATTTAACAGACTTCCACCTTCAATTAAGTGCTTAGAATCGCAAAAGATATTTTTAAAGTATGGCTTCTCGGTTATAGTTTACAAGAAATTGAATTGCGTCTTCTTCCGAGTACGTAATCCTGATTAAATAAATACTTTACAGTACCATTTATTTGCAGTGCACTTTCTTAATATACGCTATCATTTCCTCTTCTTCATTTTTATCTATTCCTCTACTTCACTTCCTTCTCTCTAATATATAGGTTGTATTCCATAGTTTAAGATCGTTTTTAAATTTCCACACATATGACATTTAACACAGTATTTACATATACTATTAACGTCACTACCATTCTCCATTCTTTTCAAATTTTAAATGTTAATTATTGTTTATTAAATTTTAAATGTTAAATATTATTTGTTAGTTTTAAATCATTTAATCTTATGTTTGGAATATTAATTCATTATTTGTATTGTAATAAATTTGTATTGCATTATTATCAATGGAATTTGAGAAATAAAACTGAACTAAAAACTAAAACTATTAGAAAAGATTTGAAGTATTCTTAGGGTTTTTCCATTCGCCATTAAGTCATAGACCATTTGCTACAAATTCTTTCTCTGTTATAGTAGTGCACTTATGTTTTTGTGATATTAAGTAAATATATGTTAATAGTTAATTTAAATATTTTTGATAAGGTCAAAAAGAAGTTCTGTCATATAACATGAAACATAGAAGAGACAAAAAATTATATAACAGCAATGTGCAAATTTTCAAAAACAAATTTTTGATTTATGTTCAACAGTTTCTCTGTCTAATGGTAATTAAAAAATTATGTAGTGCACTTATGGTGGACATTAGAACAAAAATTTCACATAAAAAATTTAGGAGGTATTCCTGGTTGGCAAAAATTTTTGTTCGATTTTTTTTTACATATTGAATAAATATTTTTACATATCTTTATAGCTTGGAATATCGTCCTAAAAGGGTTTTTTGAAATTCGAAATACTTTAGGAGATATGGCTTTTTTTTGCCCAGCAATGTTTTCGCCAAAATGCGATTTACTTAATTTGGCTACTTTTTGAATGCAACGGTTTGAAGCAACCACCGAATTTCGTTCAACGCGTTCTTTAGTAGGTAATATCTTGTTTGTTCACGCATTTCAAAAATAAATGAATACACATTTTAGTGCTTAGGTATAGGAATGTTGGCAGCGTTTAGTTCACTTTGAATTGAGTTATAAACCAGGCGAGCGCGCGCATACACTTTTGAAAAGTACAGTTTTGATAAAAATTTTTGTTTGTGCTATAGACAATGGATAGAAAATGTAATAGAAATAAAAATAAAAGAAACACTGTTAGCAATCGAAAAACTCGTCCCTTGAAACGCCAGTTTCGTGGTAGCCAACACAAAAGAGATGAAGCATATGCACACCGGCGTGCGCACTATTGAGATTGCCAATTATATTGCAACTGTCATATTTAACGAAGTTTTTTGCCAATACTCCAAATAATGAACCTAATGGCTATCCCGATTGGCAACGTCATATATGATTTCGCTATGTCTCGGAACGAAGAACGTTTGAAAAGGTCCGAAGCCAGAGCTCTGGCCGCATCAAAAGAAGGTAGAACTGCCCAAAGAGCCGCTGAGTCATCATTTTTTGAAGAAGAGGAAGGAGTTCTTTGGGCTGGCATTACAGATTCTTATATTTAAGTATTTCACAAAAAAAAAAATTGTTTTATTGCATAAAATTGTCTTTGAATTTTTTCGAAATCTAGTTTTTGAAATTCGGAGCCACCTTTCTCCTGTTCTACTGAACTGATTTTGATGAGACCAAGTGCAATCGACGCAGAATTATCTAATTTTTAAAACTGTATGCTCAAATTTTTCATTTCAATTTTGTTTTGATGCAAAAAAATAACTTCAAACTTAAACGCGTTTATCTCGAAACCACGTTTTTTGAGATTGTGGCCCAGATTGCGCCCGTAGTTCTGAACCGATTTTGATGAACCAAAATGCAATCGACGCAGAATTGTCACCAATTCTAATTCCTACTCGGGTAGGAGTAATTCCAAATCCTAATTCCAAAACCGGATTTTCATTTTTCAATGACCGCCCTTTTGTAAAAAATAATCGCAAACGTATGGTTGAGATAGGGACCAGAATTACATCTGTACTGAACCTAACTTCTCCTACTTTTTAAATTTCAGATGATCCGAAGACGAGTTATCCGGGCCACAAGCAGCATACCTTTTTTTTCAACGCCCAAACTTGAAGGCTGACACCTTTTTGAACAGCCCTCGTACAAAGGAAAAAAATTTTTTTCTGATTTAATATGTTCTTAATACAATAAAAAAACAGAATTTAAATAATTCTTTGCATTTTCAACTGAGAAGTTTTTCAAAGAGGGTCCAAAAACAGCCTTCCAAATAGGAATACTCCCTCAAGAACACAAAAATCTAAGCAAAAAACTTTAAAAAAAACCGACTACAAAATTTCTACAAAGTAAAAAATAATTTTAAAATAGTAATATCTTGCCTTTTATTTTTTGGTCATATTTGATAATTTTTTTAAACATATTACATAGGAAATCTTATAATTTTTTTCTAATATGTTTTATTATCATAAATGTATTAATTTCTTTGTGAATACAAAAGCTTTTAAGGTCGGCGCTAATATAATCAGACTTTTCATCAGAAGCGCCAACTTTAAACCTTTTATATTCATAAAGAAAGTAATATATTTAGGGTAATAAAACATACTAAAAAACATAAAATAATAAGTTTTCCAATGTAATAATATGTTTAAATAAATTATCAAATGACCAAGAAATCAAAAGGAAAAGGTATTTTAAAATTATTTTTTACTTTGTAGTGATTTTGTGGTCAGGTTTTTTTAAAAAAGTTTTTATTTCTTTCTTTTTAGAGTGTTTTCTAATATTGCTTTTCTAATTTCTTTCTTGACCGTTATTTGTAATAATTGTGTCTACCTGTGACATGGTTTTCTCGAAGGCTGAGGTAAAACTCAGCCGCCCCAGGATCCTGTGAAAGATCCACTAACTTTAAAATAACAAAATTATTTTGAAATAAAAACACGCAGGTTTTTCAATAATGTAAATATTCCATCTTTTGAACAATTTACCAACTTAGTATCTTAAATAAGCAGCCTCAGATAGGAGTTGGCTTGAGTATTGGTGGGTTACGGTCTCAGTCTTTTGGTATTCGGTTGGTAAGCGCTTCAGTAGCCAGTAAGTGTCTCGGTAATCGGTTGGTAAGTACTTGTGTTATCAGTGATTACCTCGGCAATCGGTTGGTCAGCTCTCTGGCGCTGGTTAATGTCTCAATAAGTATTTGAACACTCGGTCACGGCTTGGTAATCGCTTTAGTAACCAGTAAGTGCCTAGGTAATCGGCTGGTAAGCACTTGGGTAATCAGTGATTACTTCGGTAATCGGCTGGTTAGCTCTCTGGCACTGGGTAGTGCCTCAGTAAGTGTTGGAACACTCGGTAACAGCTTGGTAATCGCTTCGGTAGCCAGTGAGTGCCTCGGTAATCGGTTGGTAAGTGCTTCGATAATCGGTGGTGGCTAAAGAAAGGAACGCTCCCATAAAATCTTGTAATTAAATTAAATTAAATTAGCCGCAGCAGAGAGCGTTGCAGCGTTTGCCGGCGTCGCAGCCCCGAAGAGAACCTTATGGTCGGTCGAAGCAGTGACGCGGTAAATAAAAAAAAGAAGAAAAAGAAGAAGAGAATAGTGACTCGGTAGCTAGTGCCTGTGTCGCTGGTAGCGAGTACCTGCGTCGCTGCCCCGAGGAGGACCTAGCGGTCGGTCGAGGCAGTGACGCAGTCAGAAAATACAAAAAGAAGAAGAGAATAGTGACGTGGTAGCGAGTGCCTGCTTCGCTGCCCCGAGGAGGACCTAGCGGTTGGTCGAGGCAGTGATGCGGTCAGAAAATACAAGAAGAAGAAGAGAATAGTGACGTGCTAGCAAGTGCCTGCGTCGCTGCCCCAAGGAGGGCCTAGGTCCGTCGAGGCAGACTGGTTCGTTAACAAAACAAATGTAGAATTTCCAGCAGACAGAAAAAATTCTCACTTGGAAAAAAATGTACTCTTCCTATCTCACGGAACAATTTTTCACCCATACATGTGATTGTTGATCTGGAGCAACACACACAAACAAAAGAGGACGAGGGAAAAAAGCGTGCCAGATCAACAACGGCGAACAAAATAATAAATTTAAAGGAAAAAAAATAAAAAATAGGATTAGAAATAAGACTAATGAAAAATTCACAAGTTGACTAAGGTAACAAACGGTAGTCATGTACAAAAATTAATATATACGAAAAACGACAGAGAGGTTACGAGACTAAAATAAATACAAAACAACGGGAATTGACCCAACAAACAAACTATATTGAGACGTACAGAAAATTCCAACTGATGTGTCCGACTGCAACTGCATCTCGACTTTACCTATATACCTAAGATACACAAAGCAGACGTCCCCTCATGGTGGAATAAATATAAGGTGTTCTCCGGAAAATCCGGAAAATCGGAAAAAAATAATTCGACGCGATAATTTGAAAGAACATTATTTTACGATTAGAAAAGATTTGAAGTTTTTTTGGGGTTTTTTCATCCGCCATTTGCCCATAGGCCATTTGCTATAAATTCGTTCTCTGTTACAGTAGTGCTCTTCAGTTTTTGTGATTTGTGAATATATTAAGTAAATATATTACTAACTTACTTAGGTGGTCGTAACAACCCGTGTCCGGGTTTCGGCCGACCTCATCAGCTCTCGCCAGACGCCTCTGCTTTGCGTGCGCCTTCTCCAATCGGATACACCAAGTGCGGTCAGCCTGGTCCATCCCTCGGAGGCATGGTCTCGCTCGTCGTCGTTGACCAGCGACCCTCGCCTCGAGCACCTTTTTCGTTGGAGCTTCGTCGTCCATACGATGGACATGACCCAGCCAGCGTAGTCACTGCACAGTTATACGGCGAACTACGTCAATGTCATCGTAGAGCTCATACAGCTCGTGGTTCATTCGGATGCGATAGTCATCGCCAACTCGAACAGGACCGAAGATTTTGCGAAGAACTTTTCTCTCGAACACCCCCAGAGCGGCTGCGTCAGTTTGCGAAACTACCCATGCCTCAGCGCCATAAAGCAGCACAGGTAGAACGAGCGTCTTGTAGAGTGTAAGTTTTGGCGATCGAAAGAGTGCTCAGGAACTTAGTTGCTTACTGAGCCCGTAGTATCACCTATTAGCAATTATTGTTCTTCGCTTTATCTCCAGGCTGATTTCGTTTTTGGTATTAATGGCGGTGCCAAGGTGAACGAACTCCTTGACTACTTCAAAGTTATAGCTGCCGAATGAAACGTGGGAGTCTAAACGCTGCGCTCCCTTGTTTGTAGACAGCATATACTTTGTTTAACCCTCATTTATCGTCAAACCCACTTTGGCTGCCAGCGTACGCAAGGAGCTTGACGCCTTTGTAGAAAATGGTGCCATTACGATGCACACCGGCCTTTCGTACGATCCCCTCCATGATGATGTTAAAGAGTTCGGAAGACAGTGGATCGCCTTGCCTGAAACCTCTTTCGGTATTGAAGGTTTCGGAGAGGTCATTTCCTACCTTGACGGAGCTGCGTGTGTTGCTCAACGTCATTCTGCAAAGTCTAATCAACTTTGCAGGTATACCGAACTCAGACATTGTTGCGTATAGGCAATCCCTTCTCGGGCTATCGAACGCAGCTTTAAAATCGACAAAAAGATGGTGTGTGTCAATTTGATTTTCGTGGGTTTTCTCCAGGATTTGTCGTAGCGTGAAAATCTGGTCTATGGTGGACTTACCAGGTCGAAAGCCACACTGATAAGGTCCAATCAGTGTTTTTGTAATCGGCTTAAGTTTTTCACACAGTACGCTTGAGAGAACCTTATATGCGATGGATATAAGACTGATACCTCGATAGCTGGAGCAGATTGTTGGGTCTCCTTTCTTAAGTATAGGGCACAGTACGCTGAGGTTCCAATCGTCGGACATGCTTTCTTCTAGCCATATTTTGCTGATGAGCTGATGCATGCGCCTTATCAATTCATCGCCGCCGGTTTTAAACAATTCAGCTGACAGGCCGTCAACACCCGCTGCTTTATTGTTTTTGAGTCGTTGGATAGCAAGTCGAACCTCTTCATGGCTAGGTGGTGGTACTTCCACTCCGTCATCGTTGATTGGTGGCTTTGAACTGCGCTCTCCATGGGCGGCATTGGTGGAATCGTCGCCAGTAAGTAAATTGGAGAAGTGCCGTCTCCACAATCTCAGCACACACTGCGTATCCGTATTCAGATCTCCAGTAAATAAATATATATATTTATCTCCATTAAGTAAATATATATTTATAGTTAATTTAAAAAATTTTAATATCAAAAAATAGTTCTGCCATCTGTCATATTACGTTAAACAAAAAAAACTAGAGTTTTTTAAAGTTCCAACAAATTAAATTAAAAGACTTAAAAATATATGAAAATAAAGCAATGTGAAATTAGAGCAATGTGTCAGATGGCAAAAACATTATGTATTATATATATAGTCGACAAGTTATGTGTTTATATAACTCCAATAATTTTTCAATTATTAAAGGTTATATTTTATCGAGCTCAAGGTCAATTTAAAAAAAAAATTTCATATAAGAAATTAAGAACAAAACACAAAAAGCTCAACAAAAACCAATGGGCAATGGTTTTTCTGAAAGCATTAAAATAACAAATCAGTGATTTATTTCATTGTCCTAATATATCCTATATATCCTTATATATCCTATTTGTCCTATAAATAATTTCCTTTTTTATTATTTGTCCCACATTTATCAATAATTCAAAGAAGTGGCAGTGCTAAAATACATTTTGACTGTCGATGTCGGTGTGGTGAATAGGGTCGATCACATTATCAAATTTTTCATCCAACAAGTCATCAACAAATTTGACAAACAGAAATATGTATGGAATTTGACGACAATTTGACATGTGAGCGATCATCAAATTGTTGGTCAAATCGTTTGACGAAAATCAAAATATTTTGAGTTTTCGGTTGTTTGATCAACGGTTTTATGAAAAATTTGTCGTGTGAACATTTGTCAAATTATCTGGAGCAATTTTGTCACTTATAAAAAGATTTCAACGTGAACCCATCAATTCAAAATGCGCAATGAAGAAGATTTTTGTAAAAGTGAATTTTATTGATAACATCCTAAACTATGGCAGATTAAATCGGAAATTTATAAAAACAAATTATTAAAAAATAAAGCATATGGATTCCTGCTGATGTTTTCATTTCGGTGTGCAAGACAATTGAGCCTCTTCGAATCTGTAATTCTGATACGCATTCTTTGTTGTCAATCATAAAAGATGTCGGCCATAAAAGATCTGTTAAAATCGGCATTTAGCATTTCGAACTTTTATGGCATCCTGTTATCAATCTTCGAAAATAAAAATCTATTACAATTCTGTTAACTTCTGTTATGAAACAGATGACTGCTGTCAATAAATTCTTTTAACTTGTTTGCTGTTCTTGTTGGCTTCGACGCATTTGATCCTTGCTAGGTGTAGAATAGTTCATGTTTTTCTACGCCAACGCATTATTTTAACAAATCTGGAGGAGCAAAATAGCGGATGATTCTTATAAATTACGCTGAACTGTTCGCAGCATAACAGCAGTAAATTTAACACAAGGCAACATCAAAATGCATCAGTAACGTCATGTCTGGCATTGTGCCAATATATATTTACTTAGAGAATCTTAGAGGACGCATATTTCTATAATAGTGGCACTGCTAATGCTTTGCCAGGTGGCTTACTTCTTGCTGGGCGTCTATGGGCACCAGTACCCACCTCACAGCAAAAAATTCTCGGCATGGTTTGTAAGAATACAACGGGTCGACAGAATGATTCCAACTATTGGCTTTACTCACGTGACGAGGGCAGATGTGCATTCATAGTAAAGGAGGAGGTTAGCTAGACTATACTAAAATGGCCAATGAAATTGTCTACATATTGCAAATGCCAATACCGATAGAAGGTAAAATGCTGAACTAGTCCAGGTGGCAGCAGAATTTTATTGGGCTGCTACAAGTTGATCTTGCTTATGGATCAGATATGCCGCTGCTGGAGCCACCCAACCCAGTCCAATGAAAACATTGTTGCCGCTGCTGCTAATGAAGAAATTGAATTCAGCAATTTACTATATGACTCCAATCCAAGCTAGATATCTTCGTCGGAAAAGTTGCATTTGACTACATTGTGGATTTCGCGATCAAAAGTTGATTGAGTACCAAGTAGAGACTGATGTGTAACACGAAGCAAATATTCGCAAAATACCAACAAGCATTTTAATAATTACTTTTTTATTTTGTACTTAAATCTAAACCTACATTATTGTGCCAAACGCTTAAGTTGTAACGTAATAACTGTTTTTATTTAGCTATATATCTATCGATATAAATAAACGTATATTCTTTTGAATCTCCTTTTTTAAGCAATTACTAATTATGCCCGCTCTGAATAGTTTATTTAGTAAATTACTAGTTGGTTCATAAGTGCTGCTAGATAAGAAAGAAGTTTAAATCAAAAAACTGATTTCAATTGAATAAAATTCCTTATTTAAACAATTATCTTTCGCTTTATTTTCTGTTAATTCCTAACATATTTATGTGAATGTTTGTGTAGAAATAAATTAGATGTTTCTTTTGGTATAGTTATTAAAATAGGTGCTGATTTTGGTTTATAAACGTTAAAAACTAATTTTCCACTCAAAATGTTCACTTTCTAAAAATTTGTTACGATAAAAGACAGAAAAATGTATCTGTTATTCTGTTATCATTTATAACAGATCTCATAGCAGATTTTGTAATGCCGAATACGAATTTAAGATTTTAAATAAAAGATTTCTTGAAAGTTCGAAAAATCTGCTATGATTCATAACTCAAAAATTAAGCTTAAAAATTTGTATGGGAAATCATAACAGAATATTTTCATAACAGATCATGGCGAATAGGCCCATATAATGAATTTGACGAAAAATTAAATAATATGAACACATGCATGACCAAACTGTTTGACTAACGATTTGATGAAGAATTTGATAATGTGATCGCCCCTAATCTCCTTACCCTACCTCTTGGTATAAGAACACTGGTTGACACATTAGAGTTGAGTTCTGAGAAATTGATATCCATTTTCTGTCAAACTCGGAGTTCATATTGCCACGTGTTGAATTTTGTAACATTTTGCGGGACAAAATAGTCTGCAGGGATTTATTTGTCGGATAAAAAAAAAAATAATATGTAGAAATGCTTGAGATTTTGTTTATGTTTAATAACTAAAATCAAAATTATATGTATAAAAGACTACAGATTTTGTTTATGTTTACTAATTTGTTTTCGAAGACTGTTTTGAGAAATCCTACTAGCTTCAGTAGAGACTGGTTTTTTTTTTAAGAGATATGGCAGACTGAATTTTGACATTATATGGATAAGAATTTTCGCTGTCATCCTAGTGTGTCTACCTGGGTTTTTATACAATGCCTTACCTTAAGCTGTTATGACACTAGCTTGTTTTAGTATTTTAGAGATCTTGAAACTAGCCGCGGATAAAAGGAAGTGGAATACTTTGCGAGAAGAGATATATATATAGTAGCCTATCCGATATGAACCAAAAATTAAATTGGAAAATTCAAATCTAAAGCATATATCGCACAAGAAAACCAGATGAATTTAACTTTTTTGTAACTTTCAACCACAAAAAATGCAAATTTAGCAAAAAAATGCGTCGTCACAATTTATATTATTGTTTTGCTTTTGTAAAGATTCAAGGAATCTACTACAGTTTTCTCTTTAATAAAAACCATTTTTTAAAACTGGTAATTTTTGTTTTAAAAATTCAAATCAAAAATAAATAGAAAGTTAGCTGCATTGTTTATGTTACAGGCCGTCTCCACTTACAATATTTGATTGCATGTTATCTGTCAAATTGAATTTAATGAAATCCAAATTTCATAATATAAGTCTTAGGTGGGCATTTCATCTCATAAAATTTCATTTTAAGCATGGCGTCAAGCAGATTGTTTCAGATAAACTCGCTTCTAATTGGAACTTTTTAAGTTTCATAAGCAACCGAATTGTTTATAAAAGTTTGTTATCTTTATAGTTTCATTCAACCACCACTTCATTTTATATTTTTTCACTGTTTTTTTGGCAATGCACAAATAATTTCACGTGCATCAAAAAAAATATCGTGCCTGAGATTCAAACCCCAAACCAACGGATCTGAAAAGACAGGAAAAAATATTTTTTATTTTATAAAAAGAAAAGGTTGGGAGCCCCTGGCTCAACCATCTAACTACCACTCTCGGGAGTCCTGATGTTTTTACTCGACCCACACATCCCACCCTACCGTGGAGGATTAAGGGGCAACAAAGAAAAAAAAATCCTCCCAATCGCAAACATTCCCCTTTCCGACCAAATAGGAAATTAGAGGTTTATTTTAAGATACAATTTAATGTATATAACAAACACTTAATACCTAAGCTTACATTCTTTTCTTTTTTTTTTCTTTTAATAAAATTTTATTTTGTTGTGTCGTGTCCAATTTTAAATGCTATCTTCTTGTAGTGTAGTATTTGTGTAAATCTGAGTTTTATTTATTTGTGGCGTAATATG
This sequence comes from Coremacera marginata, assembly GCA_914767935.1. NCBI lineage: Eukaryota > Metazoa > Arthropoda > Insecta > Diptera > Sciomyzidae > Coremacera > Coremacera marginata. The sequence continues at coordinate 71,016,227 of OU612044.1, read as the reverse complement.
GGCGGAGTTTTAAATTTGATTTATTTATATGGTAGTGTTCGTTTATGTTATGTTAAATATTATTTCTAAATGCCATACAAATATAAAATCTAGAAAAACACAAGCAAATGCTTCAATACGTGTGTAATTTTAAATATTATGTTTTTATAATATTTATAATAATTAAGTAATATTAATAGGGTAATATTTGTTAAGGTTATGTTAAGTTTTAAATTCTGTTATGTATTAATTTAAATTCAATTTTTTAAAATTATTTTCTTTTATTTTTATTTCGAAATAAAAAATGTTTGTATTGTTACTTAAGTTTTTTTTTAGTGTAATATGGTTATAATGTTAAATGTTATTTAATTGTAGTGTAATAGTTGGTTTAAATTTTAAGTATTTTCTTGTATTGCAATATTTATTTATGTTATGATAAGTTTTATTTCTAAAAGAAAAATAAAATCAAGAAAAACACAAACAACTACTTCAATATAAAATACGTTCGAAAACTACAAAACTATTTTCAGGAGTCTGTCGTTTGTCTGCCAGTTTGTTTATTTTGGTTTTTGTCATATGCAAAAATAAAGCAATTAGTAAATTAAAATTAAAAATTTAATAGTATTTCTTTATATTGTTTCTTTTTTTATTTTATAGGTTTCGCGATTTAATAAATTTTAATATCCATGCATTATATATATTTTCAATCATCGTATTATATTACTTTCAATAGATCGTATTATAAAAATTTTTAATTTATTGTGTAATTATTTTAAATTGTCGTATTATATTTAGTCTATACTAAATTTATAGTAAATTACTAGTTAATAAATTACGGTTGATTTTAGAGAAATATTAAGTTTTTCTATCAAGTTCTTTAATTGGGAATTATGAGTAGGTAAGTTAATCTGGAGTTAAACTTTTCGATATATTCAGCCCTACTATAAATAAAGTTTCCCTAAACCAAAATAAACGCTTTTATGAAAATTGTTGATGAATGGTTTTATTTGTGTTAAAAATTTCCGTAAGGTTTGTGATTAGGTAAAATTACAAAAACAAAAAAAACAACAAAAGTCCAGGCAAAGTTTCACTTACAATAGGGCTGATTATATATACACAATATATAAACGAAAACCAATTTCCAAGAGGAAAAAAATAGAAACCTGATTGCCTGGTTCTTAGGCTTTATGGTACTGCCTTGAGTGCTGTTGCTGTAGCAAGTGCTGCTGGTTGGGCCCGGAGGCTGTAGCCACTAGTTAATTAACTAACTTCTTTCTTTGCAGATTCTCTCGCAGAACACATCGGCGTTAAGGCTAAATAATTTTTGGATGCTATTATAATTGGCATAATTTACTTTTAGCTAAAATTCATTTTTTAAACTTTTTTTAATGCCAATGCTTCTATTGCCAAACCTGGAAAAATGAATGGCCGCTTTCAATTGGTTTAGAAGTTATAGTGCTCGAAAGTTGGGAAAATGGACATAAAAAACTTGTGATTTTTGTTTTAATTTTCCTACGTAACCTAGCATTATTGGCATCAAAAGAAAGGTTATGCAATTACCTACTCAAATTATTAAACATAAAATTCCATGCATTACTTTCGAAGTTATAACAATTTTTCGGCTGCGGCGCTTTTCTTTTACGATTCACCCTTTGAAACAATAGCAAAGAGATGAAAAATTTTTCAATAAATAAAATTTTCATACAAAATTTATCGCAACCGGCGCTTTTCTTTAACAATTTATGCGTGGATTCTAATAGTCAATATCTCGTTGAATTGGTAATAGCATAACCTTTCTTTTGATATCCATATCGCATATTTTTATTCGAAAACTAAAAAAATCCCAAGTTTTTACACAATTTTCCAAACTATAATCGCCTATAACTTCTAAACTACTTGAGAGCGGGCCGAAATTTTTTTACCATTAGCGTTTTTAGCTCAAAATACACATTATACAAAAAAATTTTAAAAAGGCGATTTTAGCTGAAAGTAAATTGTTCCTTACAATTGACCGACATTTGTACTCTGTTTTTGTATGCTCTAATTTGAATTTTTCATATAACAGGAAAACTAATAAATTCTATACAAAACTTAGTGTTTGCAACGTTTGCCATATTTATATTCTTCATTATTTTTATCCGCTCCGTTGTTGTTCACTCGCCGACGATTTTAATAAAATGAAAAATACACCGAGTCGGTCCGACATGCTTTCACATGAACGAATTGTCGGTCGAACCGGCAGAAAACTCAAAATTTTTGATTTTCATCGGACATGTCGGTCCGACCGTCTCTTTTGCTTTCGAACGATCGTACATGTCAGCGGACATGGGCATGTCTGATCGTCTGAACTGAGTTTGGTTATTTACACCACGCAATTTTGTTGCTGATGGTCCAATGTGTAGGGTAATTGCACGCTAGTTTAATTATTAGGGATATTCACATGGATCGCACTCCCTATGACCCTGTCAATCCTTGCAACGTTCTACTAGAACTATACACCCCTGACGCACTCGACGCGTGACCGTCGCCAAGGACCTGTGGCAGCTGTTCGTTGTAAAAAAAATGTCATAATTATATACAACGAGAAATCTCAGAATTAAATTAAAAATAAATGCCAGACTTTAATACAAGCAAACTGTCAGATTTGAATTAAGGGAAATGTGAGAATTAAATTCAAAAGAAATGCCAGATTTTAATACAAGCAAACTGTCAGATTTGAATTAAGGGATATGTGAGAATTAAATTCAAGAGAAATGTCAGAAGTTTAATGAAATTAAATGTTGTTGTAGTCTCGTGTGAACACCCTAAGCATGTCAGCCCTGCACACTTCATGTGTATCATCCCTGTTCCGATAATTTTCATTTTTCGATGAAAAGGGAGAATTATCGAAACGGCTTGCTGATCTCTAGTTGCCATTTTGAAAGAATATAATTTTGCGAATTGAAAAAAGAGACGTGTTTCATTTTTTCTTTAGAGTTAAAATCTCAGATGTGGAGTTAGAAACCGAAAATTATAGAAATACATCTCAATAAATTATATTATTAAAAAGCAAAATTGATAAACGCTTAAAACCCGTAACCAGGGCAATGCAGGCAACCGCACCTTCAGCAGCACCTTCTGGAGCACCCCCAGCGGCACTTTCGCCATCGCCTCCAGTTACTTTAGTGGCATCTTCAGCAGCACCCTCAATCGTGTCTTCAGCAGCACCTTCAGCCTTGTCTTCAGCAGCACCCTCAGTCGTGCCCTCAGCAGCACCCTCAATCGTGCCCTCAGCAGCACCCTCAGCTTTGTCTTCAGCAGCACCCTCAGTTGTACCTTCAGTAGCATCCTCAGAAGCACCTTCAGCCACACTTCCGGCTGCACCCCCAAAGCTAGGCAATGTACCAGCAGCACATCTAATTATTTCTGGCACATTTGGAAAAGCTGCGAAAAGTGCAGAGCATGTCCCGACTCCACTGGGCACAATGGGTTCAACATATGATGACTGCGAAAGGGAAGACGAGGCTTCCAATGCTTCAGAAGATGCAGCCATCGATCGGGAGTTAATTCGTCTGCAGAAACGTGCCGAATTTCTGTGCCTTCGAGAACTCGTTTCTAAGCTGGAGGTGGATGCAGCTGCGCTAACCCGACCAAGAATTGACTTCAGCGATGTTGAGAATTCTGTGCCGCCATTCACAGGCGATGACGATTATGTTGTGGTGAAGTGGGTTGCTGACTTCGAAGACGTGATGGCATCAATGAGTGCAAGTGAAGTCGACATGTATCGCTTTGCACGTCGCCTTATTAAAGATACACCGAAAATTTTCTTGCGCACTATTCGCGTCTCAACTTGGCCTGAGTTGAAACAAGCGCTTGTCAAGCGCTTCGATCGTCAGCTGAGTCAGTTTGAAGTATATGAGCGATTACGTCAGCATCCAAAAAAAAAAAAGGATGAATCACTGGATAAATATATTTTGGTAATGACTGAGTCGGCTCAACAAGGCGGGGTGCGGGAAGTTGAACTTGTGCAAATTATAATAGCAGGACTTCAGGATACATCTGCTCAAGTTGCTATACTGGCTGGTGCCACTTCCATTGATGGATTGCTTGATCGAGTAAGGATGTATGAGTCTTCAGTCACTGCTGCCAAGCGATTCAATTCACATGCTGCTAGTGCACCAAGTCGCAGTGTTTCAAGAGCTGGTGAAACTTCAACTCGTTCAACTCCAGCATATTCTGCTGGCATTGGAGCTTCTGCCAGCCGTTGTTTCAACTGTTCTCGTCATGGCCACATGGCCAAAGATTGCACTGAACCAAAACGTGCACCTGGCACATGCTTCCGTTGTGGTGATGCATCGCACAAATACCAAAACTGTCCCAAGAAGAAAGCAGTTGCTACCGGAGGAGCAGCTAGCCTTAGTGCTTCCGATGACATCGATGATGCTGAAGGATCCGTAGGAGCTATGGGTTGGGTAAGTGTTGCGTACCTTCTGAGTCCGAATCAATGCAGACTGTTTAATAAATATTATTCTCTTTTGGACACTGGTAGTCCGTCGAGCTTGTGTTTTGGTGATATGGTGGATACTGGTTACTCAGGTGTTGGAAATCAGTCCATATATACTTATGGTAAAATTAATTGTTATTTAAATTTAGCAGATGAAGTAAAACTTGTTTATTTTCATGTTGTGCCAGATGGTCTTCTACCAGCTAACATTTTAATCGGGCGTAATTTACTTCATCAATAAATAATTAAAAAAATAATTTGTCAAAAATTTTCAATAAAACACCACATATCACCAAAACCAAATTAGTGCATAGTTATGATTCGAACTCGGTGGATAAGGTTTCTGATTCTGTATGTGTTGGTATATCGCGCTGCTCCGCTGTTATTGCAAATATCGATAGTGACCAGGGTTGTTCGATTGGTGTTGGTCAGGGGGGCCAATTTTCATCTTCAAGTGCTGGGGATGTTCTGAATGAATTTTTGGAAATTGCTGTTTCTGAACCTCATTCAGAAATTGATGTTGATCCAAAGCTGGGACTATTACTTATTAAAGAAATACAATCAGTAATAGACCAAGCTTATTTAAATTATGAAAAATCATTAGTTAATACTCCTAACTATGAAATGAGTATAAGTTTAAGTAGTGAGGTACCTTTCTTCAGATCACCACGACGCCTGTCATTCGCTGAAAAAAGAGAAGTACGAAATATTGTGCAGGACCTTCTGAATCGTGGTTGTATTAGACCTAGTGACTCACCTTATGCTTCACCTATTGTTCTTGTAAAGAAAAAAAATGGCGAGACTCGAATGTGTGTAGATTATAGAATATTAAATAAGTTAACTATCCGGGACAATTACCCACTTCCATTAATAGAGGACTGTCTTGAATATTTAGGAAAAAAGAAATATTTTACATTGCTTGACCTTAAGAGTGGGTTTCATCAAGTGCGTATTGAAGAAAAATCAGTTAAATGCACGTCATTCGTTACACCCGAGGGACAATTTGAGTACCTAAGAATGCCCTTTGGCCTTAAGAATGCCCCTTCAGTTTTTCAAAGATTTATTACGCGAATTCTTAAGAAATTTATAGATGAAATGCAGATAATAGTTTACATGGATGATATATTGATTGCTAGCGAAACGTTTTCTGAACATCTTCAGTTACTTCGGCTGGTTTTACGTTGCATTGCCGCCAATGGCCTAGAGTTGCGACTCACTAAGTGTAAATTTGCTTATACAGAACTTGAATATTTAGGTTATAAAGTGTCCCCTGAAGGAACCCGTCCTGGTATTCAGCATTTAAAAGCTATTCATAACTACCCTATGCCTAAGAACCAAAAAGAACTTCATTCTTTTGTTGGATTATGTTCTTAGTTCAGGAAGTTCATCTCGGGTTTTTCACAAAAAGCTCGTCCGCTTTACAAACTTCTTAAAAAAGATAGTAAGTTCGATTTTAATCCTTAATGTATTAAATCGTTTCAAAACCTTAAGGAAGAACTTGTTTCCTCGACAGTGTTGGCAATATATGACCCTTCTAAGGAAACAGAACTTCATTGCGACGCTAGTAAGTTAGGATTCGGAGCAGCATTATTGCAGCTCCAAGATGATACAAAATTTCACCCAGTGGCATTTTTTTCGAAAACTACTTCAGGTTCTGAAATGAATTATCACAGTTTTGAACTTGAGACCTTAGCTATAGTGACTGCTTTACGTGTTTATTTGGAGGGAATTCATTTTACAATAGTGACAGATTGCAATTCATTGACCATGACACTTGCGAAGAAAGATGTTAACCCTAAGATAGCACGCTGGTCCCTAGAACTGGATAACTTTGATTACGAAATTCGTCATAGGTGTGGAAAATCGATGGGTCATGTCGACGCTCTTAGTCGAATGCATGTAGTAGCTGCTATTGACTCAATAGATGTAGATTTTCAACTTCGTGTTGCACAAAGCAGGGACCCAGCCTTGATGAAGCTCCGACAAACACTAGAAGAAAGTGACCTGCCAAATTATGCTATGCAAGATGGGATAATTTTTAGAAAAGATAAATCGGGGCGATTATTATTTTACGTACCCAAAGAAATGGAAGCTAATTTTATAAGGCAAATCCACGAAAGCATAGGGCACTTCGCAGCTACTAAATGTTGTGAACAATTACGCCTACATTACTGGTTCCCTGGAATGAAAGCTAAGGTAGAAGATTTTGTAAAAAATTGCATTCAGTGTATAATATTTTCAGCTTCCGTCAGGAAAACGGAACAATCGCTCTTCAGTATACCTAAGCGTCCACTTCCGTTTGACACCTTGCATATTGACCACTTTGGTCCTCTTCCAGCTCTTCAGTCTAAACAAAAACACCTTCTGGTAGTCATTGATGCTTTTACGAAATATGTTCGACTTTACCCTACGAATACTACGAGCACGAAGGAAGCTTGCCCAGCTTTGGATAAGTACTTCAGCTACTATAGCAGACTAGCACGCATTGTTTCTGATAGGGGCACCTGTTTCACTTCTTCAGAATTTAAAGATTATTTGGAAACGAAAAATATTGTTCACGTGAAGGTTGCTGTTGCGTCCCCTCAGGCAAATGGTCAAGTAGAGCGAATAAATAGAATTCTTAAGAACATGCTTGGAAAACTTACAGAGCCACTTCAGCATGCTGACTGGTGCAAGCACTTGTCAGAGGTTGAATGGGCTATAAATAATTCCGTTCAGAGATCAACAGGTTTTTCTCCAAGTCGCCTTCTGTTTGGTGTCGAACAGAAGGGTCCGTCAGACTGACGGCGTCAGTTGATCACTTAACGGAATATCTGAGTGACAGGGGTCTTGAGTCTGGTGAAAGGGACCTAGAAGCTGTTCGTTCCGAAGCCTTATGCAACATTGAGAGGGTGCAAGAAAAAAGTAATAAGTGGTTTGAAGAGCATTGTAAGCCGGCTCGCCAGTACCAGGTGAATGATCTTGTGGTTGCTAAAAATGTTGATACTATTGTGGGTAGCAATAAAAAGTTCATACCTCGATACCGCGGACCATATATAATACATAAAGTACTTCCTAATGACAGGTATGTATTGCGCGATATCGAGGGTTGTCAGATTACACAAATGCCTTACGATGGGGTAGTTGAATCGCGGCGTCTTAAATTATGGAAGTCGGCTGACAACATACAGAATCGGCTACCTACGTAGCACTTAAGTTATTTAATTTATAAATCTATATAAGTCACATATGTTCAAATATCGTTTAAAAAAAAAAAAAAAAAAAAAAGATCGAGCCGATCTTATTGGTCAGATTGACCGAGATGTTGTAGTCTCGTGTGAACACCCTAAGCATGTCAGCCCTGCACACTTCATGTGTATCATCCCTGTTCCGATAATTTTCATTTTTCGATGAAAAGGGAGAATTATCGAAACGGCTTGCTGATCTCTAGTTGCCATTTTGAAAGAATATAATTTTGCGAATTGAAAAAAGAAGACGTGTTTCATTTTTTCTTTAGAGTTAAAAATGTCATATTTAACTAAGAGAGAAATGTCAAATTTAGCTGAAAAGAGAAATGCCAAACTTGTATGCCACAAAATGTCAGATTTTATTGAAAGTTACCAGTCAGCGTTGGAAAACCAAAATTGTCATAATTTAATGAAAAAGACTGGTCAAAATTGAATGACAAAAAACTTTCAGACTTGAATGAAAGACAAAAGTATGAAATAAATTCAAAAGATATATCAGAGTATAAATAAATGATTACTGTCCGATTTGAATAAAATAAAAATGTTAGATATTAAATCTAGTAAAGTGTCACATTTAAATAAACGGAAAAACGTCAATTTTATATGTGAAAGAACATAAAATTTAAATTAAAAGAAATGTCAGAATTTTAATGAAATGAAATGTCAGATTAAGATAAGAAAGAAATATTTCAAATTTGAACGAAGAAAAAAATGTAAGATGTCAAATTAAGAAAGTAGGTCAGGGCAAAAACATTCGCAAAATTGTTTTGATTGTACGGATTTGCGTACGTATCGAATTTGATTACAGCATCGCATTGATTGGCGCATCGCAATATAGAGTAGGACCTCAGCTGTCAACGTCAGTGTCAGCTGTCAAGAAACGGGTTGACTGTCCAAGTCAAAGTGTCAGCTGTCACAGTCGTCGGTCAAAGTCAAAGTGTCAGCTGTCAAGAAACGTGTTGACTGTCCAAGTGAGTCATCTTTCAAAGTCATCAGTCACAGTCATCTTTCAAAGTCATCTATCAGCTGTCACGCCTCGAACGCGTCAGTCGTGGTATGAGGAGTATGTCACTCATGTTTGCATACACCACTGCTATGGCGAATTCTGGCCTCCATGTTCGAATGTGAATTCAACTTCCCAGTTAAAGCCATCTTCAAAAATGGAAGCACGAATTCACCACTTTGTGTGCCGTTACATGCTGTCTATCCTAGGTGTTGGGTTTCGACTTTCAACCCTGACTGCCATAACACCATCGCGATTTTTTTCATTAGTTCGACGTGAAACGCTAGTCAGTAGTTGCACAAATCGCTCGGTTCCTTGAATGTGTGGAGGAATTTGTGGATCCGGAAGCGGTAGATCGCCAAATTTCTATGTATTCGAGCAAATCGTTATAGGGTATGTGTGCAGTGAATGGCCACTCCGATAAAATGCTATCATTATCTAAGTTTATTATGTCAACATTATTAGTGCAATTAAAATTTATAGTGGGCTTTTTGTTAGCTCTTCATAATGTTGGTTCGTGAAGTTCTTCACGATACTATCAAATTTTTTTAAGGCCCTCTCGCGCACTTCCTTTTTGTCGACAAAAATCATTGTTAGTAGCACATTTTCTGAGTGAGCAAAATATGCGATATTTCGAACGACATTATTTTAAGTTTGCACAGATTTTGTGGCAAATATTGTGTTGTACAAATAAATTTACATAAGAGTACGCTGTCCAGTATAACCGAGTTGTAATACTTTACATTAAAGTAAATAGGTACGTAAACTTTCATAACAAATGTTGCTAAAATTATTAAGTTTTCGGATAATGAATTTGTAGTTATATGCATAACTACGAAATATAGAAAAATAAGAAACTTTAGTTTTTTTTTTTTGCACAAAATTGAGGTCATTTTAGGTTATAAATCAAAAAATATGTATCCAAAAAAAAAAATCGAACGATTAAACACCCAAGAACTCTTTACTACCCCAAAAAAGTTTTTTGTCGGTCAACCAGTCTCCACATATCTTGCTTACCGCAAAACTTAAAAGCCTTTCACGGCATTGCACTTTTCTACCTTATTGACTAATATTTTTGCACCAAACATGTCAGGAGTAAATCTTAAATAGTTACATTTTAATAATGTAAAAAAATGTTGGTCTAAACTAAAACACAGCTTCAAAAAAAAAAAAATTTTAGAACAGGGTTTTTTTCAAAGAAAGGAGGCCCGTGAAAGCTTTTTGAAAATTAATCTAAACATCAAAATTGTTTAGTTATCCAAACAGCTTTCGAAAGCGCATGAAATTTCTATTCGAACAAGCCCAAACATCATCACTTTTGTTAAGTTTCTTAGAAGATTTAATAAAACTTATGCATATTTTAAAAAAAATATGAAATACGAAAAGTTTCTCGTTAAAAATCGATTTTCGTCCAATTTGTCGTAGATTACGAATTTGATAACTACTTGGTCGAGTAACATCCTGGAACAAGGGGAAATTTTTTCAAAACATCATATTTCAAAAACCTATCCATAGAAAATTTTTTTATTGTAATATTCGTGTTTAGAAGGCCAAAGTCCATAAGAAAAAATTAGTGGCATGTGGATCACAGAAATTTTTTTGGATTTTGGCGCCTAGTGTTATGAGAACATTTTGAGTTCACGACTTTCCTCATATTGACCTCATACTTAGTTCAAAAACATGCGCCAATGAACTTACTATTACCTCATATACGTCTCATAAATAACTATTTATGACTTTATGCGAAAAATTTGCAAATCGAAAATAGTTCACATAGAACTCATTTTGAGCAAGAATGCGTGCTGTGGCGACATGTTTTAGATTTGCAAACTTCGATGGTCGACAATTTTTCGAAAATTGTTATGTTGTAACATATTCCACAGGCGATCATTTTGATAAAATATCGCTTTGTTTCATTTTTCAGACAGTTCCATTGATTCTTTTTTAATGTACTGCGTACTTTAACATTGATATTTCGCTTCGAAATTTGCTTCGAAAGTAAGTTATAACATGTAGCCACTGAAAAACGGGGAAGTACATTATTTTTTTTTTCTGAAAAGCAGCATTTACAAACCAATTTAACACTGCCGTATAATTTAAGACATGTCGGTAATGTTGTTGTTCCTGCTTTTCGTAAGCCAATTTATAGAAACAATTATTCAATACTGTCCCGTAGATTATTTAACAGACTTCCACCTTCAATTAAGTGCTTAGAATCGCAAAAGATATTTTTAAAGTATGGCTTCTCGGTTATAGTTTACAAGAAATTGAATTGCGTCTTCTTCCGAGTACGTAATCCTGATTAAATAAATACTTTACAGTACCATTTATTTGCAGTGCACTTTCTTAATATACGCTATCATTTCCTCTTCTTCATTTTTATCTATTCCTCTACTTCACTTCCTTCTCTCTAATATATAGGTTGTATTCCATAGTTTAAGATCGTTTTTAAATTTCCACACATATGACATTTAACACAGTATTTACATATACTATTAACGTCACTACCATTCTCCATTCTTTTCAAATTTTAAATGTTAATTATTGTTTATTAAATTTTAAATGTTAAATATTATTTGTTAGTTTTAAATCATTTAATCTTATGTTTGGAATATTAATTCATTATTTGTATTGTAATAAATTTGTATTGCATTATTATCAATGGAATTTGAGAAATAAAACTGAACTAAAAACTAAAACTATTAGAAAAGATTTGAAGTATTCTTAGGGTTTTTCCATTCGCCATTAAGTCATAGACCATTTGCTACAAATTCTTTCTCTGTTATAGTAGTGCACTTATGTTTTTGTGATATTAAGTAAATATATGTTAATAGTTAATTTAAATATTTTTGATAAGGTCAAAAAGAAGTTCTGTCATATAACATGAAACATAGAAGAGACAAAAAATTATATAACAGCAATGTGCAAATTTTCAAAAACAAATTTTTGATTTATGTTCAACAGTTTCTCTGTCTAATGGTAATTAAAAAATTATGTAGTGCACTTATGGTGGACATTAGAACAAAAATTTCACATAAAAAATTTAGGAGGTATTCCTGGTTGGCAAAAATTTTTGTTCGATTTTTTTTTACATATTGAATAAATATTTTTACATATCTTTATAGCTTGGAATATCGTCCTAAAAGGGTTTTTTGAAATTCGAAATACTTTAGGAGATATGGCTTTTTTTTGCCCAGCAATGTTTTCGCCAAAATGCGATTTACTTAATTTGGCTACTTTTTGAATGCAACGGTTTGAAGCAACCACCGAATTTCGTTCAACGCGTTCTTTAGTAGGTAATATCTTGTTTGTTCACGCATTTCAAAAATAAATGAATACACATTTTAGTGCTTAGGTATAGGAATGTTGGCAGCGTTTAGTTCACTTTGAATTGAGTTATAAACCAGGCGAGCGCGCGCATACACTTTTGAAAAGTACAGTTTTGATAAAAATTTTTGTTTGTGCTATAGACAATGGATAGAAAATGTAATAGAAATAAAAATAAAAGAAACACTGTTAGCAATCGAAAAACTCGTCCCTTGAAACGCCAGTTTCGTGGTAGCCAACACAAAAGAGATGAAGCATATGCACACCGGCGTGCGCACTATTGAGATTGCCAATTATATTGCAACTGTCATATTTAACGAAGTTTTTTGCCAATACTCCAAATAATGAACCTAATGGCTATCCCGATTGGCAACGTCATATATGATTTCGCTATGTCTCGGAACGAAGAACGTTTGAAAAGGTCCGAAGCCAGAGCTCTGGCCGCATCAAAAGAAGGTAGAACTGCCCAAAGAGCCGCTGAGTCATCATTTTTTGAAGAAGAGGAAGGAGTTCTTTGGGCTGGCATTACAGATTCTTATATTTAAGTATTTCACAAAAAAAAAAATTGTTTTATTGCATAAAATTGTCTTTGAATTTTTTCGAAATCTAGTTTTTGAAATTCGGAGCCACCTTTCTCCTGTTCTACTGAACTGATTTTGATGAGACCAAGTGCAATCGACGCAGAATTATCTAATTTTTAAAACTGTATGCTCAAATTTTTCATTTCAATTTTGTTTTGATGCAAAAAAATAACTTCAAACTTAAACGCGTTTATCTCGAAACCACGTTTTTTGAGATTGTGGCCCAGATTGCGCCCGTAGTTCTGAACCGATTTTGATGAACCAAAATGCAATCGACGCAGAATTGTCACCAATTCTAATTCCTACTCGGGTAGGAGTAATTCCAAATCCTAATTCCAAAACCGGATTTTCATTTTTCAATGACCGCCCTTTTGTAAAAAATAATCGCAAACGTATGGTTGAGATAGGGACCAGAATTACATCTGTACTGAACCTAACTTCTCCTACTTTTTAAATTTCAGATGATCCGAAGACGAGTTATCCGGGCCACAAGCAGCATACCTTTTTTTTCAACGCCCAAACTTGAAGGCTGACACCTTTTTGAACAGCCCTCGTACAAAGGAAAAAAATTTTTTTCTGATTTAATATGTTCTTAATACAATAAAAAAACAGAATTTAAATAATTCTTTGCATTTTCAACTGAGAAGTTTTTCAAAGAGGGTCCAAAAACAGCCTTCCAAATAGGAATACTCCCTCAAGAACACAAAAATCTAAGCAAAAAACTTTAAAAAAAACCGACTACAAAATTTCTACAAAGTAAAAAATAATTTTAAAATAGTAATATCTTGCCTTTTATTTTTTGGTCATATTTGATAATTTTTTTAAACATATTACATAGGAAATCTTATAATTTTTTTCTAATATGTTTTATTATCATAAATGTATTAATTTCTTTGTGAATACAAAAGCTTTTAAGGTCGGCGCTAATATAATCAGACTTTTCATCAGAAGCGCCAACTTTAAACCTTTTATATTCATAAAGAAAGTAATATATTTAGGGTAATAAAACATACTAAAAAACATAAAATAATAAGTTTTCCAATGTAATAATATGTTTAAATAAATTATCAAATGACCAAGAAATCAAAAGGAAAAGGTATTTTAAAATTATTTTTTACTTTGTAGTGATTTTGTGGTCAGGTTTTTTTAAAAAAGTTTTTATTTCTTTCTTTTTAGAGTGTTTTCTAATATTGCTTTTCTAATTTCTTTCTTGACCGTTATTTGTAATAATTGTGTCTACCTGTGACATGGTTTTCTCGAAGGCTGAGGTAAAACTCAGCCGCCCCAGGATCCTGTGAAAGATCCACTAACTTTAAAATAACAAAATTATTTTGAAATAAAAACACGCAGGTTTTTCAATAATGTAAATATTCCATCTTTTGAACAATTTACCAACTTAGTATCTTAAATAAGCAGCCTCAGATAGGAGTTGGCTTGAGTATTGGTGGGTTACGGTCTCAGTCTTTTGGTATTCGGTTGGTAAGCGCTTCAGTAGCCAGTAAGTGTCTCGGTAATCGGTTGGTAAGTACTTGTGTTATCAGTGATTACCTCGGCAATCGGTTGGTCAGCTCTCTGGCGCTGGTTAATGTCTCAATAAGTATTTGAACACTCGGTCACGGCTTGGTAATCGCTTTAGTAACCAGTAAGTGCCTAGGTAATCGGCTGGTAAGCACTTGGGTAATCAGTGATTACTTCGGTAATCGGCTGGTTAGCTCTCTGGCACTGGGTAGTGCCTCAGTAAGTGTTGGAACACTCGGTAACAGCTTGGTAATCGCTTCGGTAGCCAGTGAGTGCCTCGGTAATCGGTTGGTAAGTGCTTCGATAATCGGTGGTGGCTAAAGAAAGGAACGCTCCCATAAAATCTTGTAATTAAATTAAATTAAATTAGCCGCAGCAGAGAGCGTTGCAGCGTTTGCCGGCGTCGCAGCCCCGAAGAGAACCTTATGGTCGGTCGAAGCAGTGACGCGGTAAATAAAAAAAAGAAGAAAAAGAAGAAGAGAATAGTGACTCGGTAGCTAGTGCCTGTGTCGCTGGTAGCGAGTACCTGCGTCGCTGCCCCGAGGAGGACCTAGCGGTCGGTCGAGGCAGTGACGCAGTCAGAAAATACAAAAAGAAGAAGAGAATAGTGACGTGGTAGCGAGTGCCTGCTTCGCTGCCCCGAGGAGGACCTAGCGGTTGGTCGAGGCAGTGATGCGGTCAGAAAATACAAGAAGAAGAAGAGAATAGTGACGTGCTAGCAAGTGCCTGCGTCGCTGCCCCAAGGAGGGCCTAGGTCCGTCGAGGCAGACTGGTTCGTTAACAAAACAAATGTAGAATTTCCAGCAGACAGAAAAAATTCTCACTTGGAAAAAAATGTACTCTTCCTATCTCACGGAACAATTTTTCACCCATACATGTGATTGTTGATCTGGAGCAACACACACAAACAAAAGAGGACGAGGGAAAAAAGCGTGCCAGATCAACAACGGCGAACAAAATAATAAATTTAAAGGAAAAAAAATAAAAAATAGGATTAGAAATAAGACTAATGAAAAATTCACAAGTTGACTAAGGTAACAAACGGTAGTCATGTACAAAAATTAATATATACGAAAAACGACAGAGAGGTTACGAGACTAAAATAAATACAAAACAACGGGAATTGACCCAACAAACAAACTATATTGAGACGTACAGAAAATTCCAACTGATGTGTCCGACTGCAACTGCATCTCGACTTTACCTATATACCTAAGATACACAAAGCAGACGTCCCCTCATGGTGGAATAAATATAAGGTGTTCTCCGGAAAATCCGGAAAATCGGAAAAAAATAATTCGACGCGATAATTTGAAAGAACATTATTTTACGATTAGAAAAGATTTGAAGTTTTTTTGGGGTTTTTTCATCCGCCATTTGCCCATAGGCCATTTGCTATAAATTCGTTCTCTGTTACAGTAGTGCTCTTCAGTTTTTGTGATTTGTGAATATATTAAGTAAATATATTACTAACTTACTTAGGTGGTCGTAACAACCCGTGTCCGGGTTTCGGCCGACCTCATCAGCTCTCGCCAGACGCCTCTGCTTTGCGTGCGCCTTCTCCAATCGGATACACCAAGTGCGGTCAGCCTGGTCCATCCCTCGGAGGCATGGTCTCGCTCGTCGTCGTTGACCAGCGACCCTCGCCTCGAGCACCTTTTTCGTTGGAGCTTCGTCGTCCATACGATGGACATGACCCAGCCAGCGTAGTCACTGCACAGTTATACGGCGAACTACGTCAATGTCATCGTAGAGCTCATACAGCTCGTGGTTCATTCGGATGCGATAGTCATCGCCAACTCGAACAGGACCGAAGATTTTGCGAAGAACTTTTCTCTCGAACACCCCCAGAGCGGCTGCGTCAGTTTGCGAAACTACCCATGCCTCAGCGCCATAAAGCAGCACAGGTAGAACGAGCGTCTTGTAGAGTGTAAGTTTTGGCGATCGAAAGAGTGCTCAGGAACTTAGTTGCTTACTGAGCCCGTAGTATCACCTATTAGCAATTATTGTTCTTCGCTTTATCTCCAGGCTGATTTCGTTTTTGGTATTAATGGCGGTGCCAAGGTGAACGAACTCCTTGACTACTTCAAAGTTATAGCTGCCGAATGAAACGTGGGAGTCTAAACGCTGCGCTCCCTTGTTTGTAGACAGCATATACTTTGTTTAACCCTCATTTATCGTCAAACCCACTTTGGCTGCCAGCGTACGCAAGGAGCTTGACGCCTTTGTAGAAAATGGTGCCATTACGATGCACACCGGCCTTTCGTACGATCCCCTCCATGATGATGTTAAAGAGTTCGGAAGACAGTGGATCGCCTTGCCTGAAACCTCTTTCGGTATTGAAGGTTTCGGAGAGGTCATTTCCTACCTTGACGGAGCTGCGTGTGTTGCTCAACGTCATTCTGCAAAGTCTAATCAACTTTGCAGGTATACCGAACTCAGACATTGTTGCGTATAGGCAATCCCTTCTCGGGCTATCGAACGCAGCTTTAAAATCGACAAAAAGATGGTGTGTGTCAATTTGATTTTCGTGGGTTTTCTCCAGGATTTGTCGTAGCGTGAAAATCTGGTCTATGGTGGACTTACCAGGTCGAAAGCCACACTGATAAGGTCCAATCAGTGTTTTTGTAATCGGCTTAAGTTTTTCACACAGTACGCTTGAGAGAACCTTATATGCGATGGATATAAGACTGATACCTCGATAGCTGGAGCAGATTGTTGGGTCTCCTTTCTTAAGTATAGGGCACAGTACGCTGAGGTTCCAATCGTCGGACATGCTTTCTTCTAGCCATATTTTGCTGATGAGCTGATGCATGCGCCTTATCAATTCATCGCCGCCGGTTTTAAACAATTCAGCTGACAGGCCGTCAACACCCGCTGCTTTATTGTTTTTGAGTCGTTGGATAGCAAGTCGAACCTCTTCATGGCTAGGTGGTGGTACTTCCACTCCGTCATCGTTGATTGGTGGCTTTGAACTGCGCTCTCCATGGGCGGCATTGGTGGAATCGTCGCCAGTAAGTAAATTGGAGAAGTGCCGTCTCCACAATCTCAGCACACACTGTGTATCCGTATTCAGATCTCCAGTAAATAAATATATATATTTATCTCCATTAAGTAAATATATATTTATAGTTAATTTAAAAAATTTTAATATCAAAAAATAGTTCTGCCATCTGTCATATTACGTTAAACAAAAAAAACTAGAGTTTTTTAAAGTTCCAACAAATTAAATTAAAAGACTTAAAAATATATGAAAATAAAGCAATGTGAAATTAGAGCAATGTGTCAGATGGCAAAAACATTATGTATTATATATATAGTCGACAAGTTATGTGTTTATATAACTCCAATAATTTTTCAATTATTAAAGGTTATATTTTATCGAGCTCAAGGTCAATTTAAAAAAAAAAATTTCATATAAGAAATTAAGAACAAAACACAAAAAGCTCAACAAAAACCAATGGGCAATGGTTTTTCTGAAAGCATTAAAATAACAAATCAGTGATTTATTTCATTGTCCTAATATATCCTATATATCCTTATATATCCTATTTGTCCTATAAATAATTTCCTTTTTTATTATTTGTCCCACATTTATCAATAATTCAAAGAAGTGGCAGTGCTAAAATACATTTTGACTGTCGATGTCGGTGTGGTGAATAGGGTCGATCACATTATCAAATTTTTCATCCAACAAGTCATCAACAAATTTGACAAACAGAAATATGTATGGAATTTGACGACAATTTGACATGTGAGCGATCATCGAATTGTTGGTCAAATCGTTTGACGAAAATCAAAATATTTTGAGTTTTCGGTTGTTTGATCAACGGTTTTATGAAAAATTTGTCGTGTGAACATTTGTCAAATTATCTGGAGCAATTTTGTCACTTATAAAAAGATTTCAACGTGAACCCATCAATTCAAAATGCGCAATGAAGAAGATTTTTGTAAAAGTGAATTTTATTGATAACATCCTGAACTATGGCAGATTAAATCGGAAATTTATAAAAACATATTATTAAAAAATAAAGCATATGGATTCCTGCTGATGTTTTCATTTCGGTGTGCAAGACAATTGAGCCTCTTCGAATCTGTAATTCTGATACGCATTCTTTGTTGTCAATCATAAAAGATGTCGGCCATAAAAGATCTGTTAAAATCGGCATTTAGCATTTCGAACTTTTATGGCATCCTGTTATCAATCTTCGAAAATAAAAATCTATTACAATTCTGTTAACTTCTGTTATGAAACAGATGACTGCTGTCAATAAATTCTTTTAACTTGTTTGCTGTTCTTGTTGGCTTCGACGCATTTGATCCTTGCTAGGTGTAGAATAGTTCATGTTTTTCTACGCCAACGCATTATTTTAACAAATCTGGAGGAGCAAAATAGCGGATGATTCTTATAAATTACGCTGAACTGTTCGCAGCATAACAGCAGTAAATTTAACACAAGGCAACATCAAAATGCATCAGTAACGTCATGTCTGGCATTGTGCCAATATATATTTACTTAGAGAATCTTAGAGGACGCATATTTCTATAATAGTGGCACTGCTAATGCTTTGCCAGGTGGCTTACTTCTTGCTGGGCGTCTATGGGCACCAGTACCCACCTCACAGCAAAAAATTCTCGGCATGGTTTGTAAGAATACAACGGGTCGACAGAATGATTCCAACTATTGGCTTTACTCACGTGACGAGGGCAGATGTGCATTCATAGTAAAGGAGGAGGTTAGCTAGACTATACTAAAATGGCCAATGAAATTGTCTACATATTGCAAATGCCAATACCGATAGAAGGTAAAATGCTGAACTAGTCCAGGTGGCAGCAGAATTTTATTGGGCTGCTACAAGTTGATCTTGCTTATGGATCAGATATGCCGCTGCTGGAGCCACCCAACCCAGTCCAATGAAAACATTGTTGCCGCTGCTGCTAATGAAGAAATTGAATTCAGCAATTTACTATATGACTCCAATCCAAGCTAGATATCTTCGTCGGAAAAGTTGCATTTGACTACATTGTGGATTTCGCGATCAAAAGTTGATTGAGTACCAAGTAGAGACTGATGTGTAACACGAAGCAAATATTCGCAAAATACCAACAAGCATTTTAATAATTACTTTTTTATTTTGTACTTAAATCTAAACCTACATTATTGTGCCAAACGCTTAAGTTGTAACGTAATAACTGTTTTTATTTAGCTATATATCTATCGATATAAATAAACGTATATTCTTTTGAATCTCCTTTTTTAAGCAATTACTAATTATGCCCGCTCTGAATAGTTTATTTAGTAAATTACTAGTTGGTTCATAAGTGCTGCTAGATAAGAAAGAAGTTTAAATCAAAAAACTGATTTCAATTGAATAAAATTCCTTATTTAAACAATTATCTTTCGCTTTATTTTCTGTTAATTCCTAACATATTTATGTGAATGTTTGTGTAGAAATAAATTAGATGTTTCTTTTGGTATAGTTATTAAAATAGGTGCTGATTTTGGTTTATAAACGTTAAAAACTAATTTTCCACTCAAAATGTTCACTTTCTAAAAATTTGTTACGATAAAAGACAGAAAAATGTATCTGTTATTCTGTTATCATTTATAACAGATCTCATAGCAGATTTTGTAATGCCGAATACGAATTTAAGATTTTAAATAAAAGATTTCTTGAAAGTTCGAAAAATCTGCTATGATTCATAACTCAAAAATTAAGCTTAAAAATTTGTATGGGAAATCATAACAGAATATTTTCATAACAGATCATGGCGAATAGGCCCATATAATGAATTTGACGAAAAATTAAATAATATGAACACATGCATGACCAAACTGTTTGACTAACGATTTGATGAAGAATTTGATAATGTGATCGCCCCTAATCTCCTTACCCTACCTCTTGGTATAAGAACACTGGTTGACACATTAGAGTTGAGTTCTGAGAAATTGATATCCATTTTCTGTCAAACTCGGAGTTCATATTGCCACGTGTTGAATTTTGTAACATTTTGCGGGACAAAATAGTCTGCAGGGATTTATTTGTCGGATAAAAAAAAAAATAATATGTAGAAATGCTTGAGATTTTGTTTATGTTTAATAACTAAAATCAAAATTATATGTATAAAAGACTACAGATTTTGTTTATGTTTACTAATTTGTTTTCGAAGACTGTTTTGAGAAATCCTACTAGCTTCAGTAGAGACTGGTTTTTTTTTTAAGAGATATGGCAGACTGAATTTTGACATTATATGGATAAGAATTTTCGCTGTCATCCTAGTGTGTCTACCTGGGTTTTTATACAATGCCTTACCTTAAGCTGTTATGACACTAGCTTGTTTTAGTATTTTAGAGATCTTGAAACTAGCCGCGGATAAAAGGAAGTGGAATACTTTGCGAGAAGAGATATATATATAGTAGCCTATCCGATATGAACCAAAAATTAAATTGGAAAATTCAAATCTAAAGCATATATCGCACAAGAAAACCAGATGAATTTAACTTTTTTGTAACTTTCAACCACAAAAAATGCAAATTTAGCAAAAAAATGCGTCGTCACAATTTATATTATTGTTTTGCTTTTGTAAAGATTCAAGGAATCTACTACAGTTTTCTCTTTAATAAAAACCATTTTTTAAAACTGGTAATTTTTGTTTTAAAAATTCAAATCAAAAATAAATAGAAAGTTAGCTGCATTGTTTATGTTACAGGCCGTCTCCACTTACAATATTTGATTGCATGTTATCTGTCAAATTGAATTTAATGAAATCCAAATTTCATAATATAAGTCTTAGGTGGGCATTTCATCTCATAAAATTTCATTTTAAGCATGGCGTCAAGCAGATTGTTTCAGATAAACTCGCTTCTAATTGGAACTTTTAAAGTTTCATAAGCAACCGAATTGTTTATAAAAGTTTGTTATCTTTATAGTTTCATTCAACCACCACTTCATTTTATATTTTTTCACTGTTTTTTTGGCAATGCACAAATAATTTCACGTGCATCAAAAAAAATATCGTGCCTGAGATTCAAACCCCAAACCAACGGATCTGAAAAGACAGGAAAAAATATTTTTTATTTTATAAAAAGAAAAGGTTGGGAGCCCCTGGCTCAACCATCTAACTACCACTCTCGGGAGTCCTGATGTTTTTACTCGACCCACACATCCCACCCTACCGTGGAGGATTAAGGGGCAACAAAGAAAAAAAAATCCTCCCAATCGCAAACATTCCCCTTTCCGACCAAATAGGAAATTAGAGGTTTATTTTAAGATACAATTTAATGTATATAACAAACACTTAATACCTAAGCTTACATTCTTTTCTTTTTTTTTTCTTTTAATAAAATTTTATTTTGTTGTGTCGTGTCCAATTTTAAATGCTATCTTCTTGTAGTGTAGTATTTGTGTAAATCTGAGTTTTATTTATTTGTGGCGTAATATGGGCGGAGTTTTAAATTTGATTTATTTATATGGTAGTGTTCGTTTATGTTATGTTAAATATTATTTCTAAATGCCATACAAATATAAAATCTAGAAAAACACAAGCAAATGCTTCAATACGTGTGTAATTTTAAATATTATGTTTTTATAATATTTATAATAATTAAGTAATATTAATAGGGTAATATTTGTTAAGGTTATGTTAAGTTTTAAATTCTGTTATGTATTAATTTAAATTCAATTTTTTAAAATTATTTTCTTTTATTTTTATTTCGAAATAAAAAATGTTTGTATTGTTACTTAAGTTTTTTTTTAGTGTAATATGGTTATAATGTTAAATGTTATTTAATTGTAGTGTAATAGTTGGTTTAAATTTTAAGTATTTTCTTGTATTGCAATATTTATTTATGTTATGATAAGTTTTATTTCTAAAAGAAAAATAAAATCAAGAAAAACACAAACAACTACTTCAATATAAAATACGTTCGAAAACTACAAAACTATTTTCAGGAGTCTGTCGTTTGTCTGCCAGTTTGTTTATTTTGGTTTTTGTCATATGCAAAAATAAAGCAATTAGTAAATTAAAATTAAAAATTTAATAGTATTTCTTTATATTGTTTCTTTTTTTATTTTATAGGTTTCGCGATTTAATAAATTTTAATATCCATGCATTATATATATTTTCAATCAT
Organism: Coremacera marginata; assembly: GCA_914767935.1. Taxonomy (NCBI): domain Eukaryota; kingdom Metazoa; phylum Arthropoda; class Insecta; order Diptera; family Sciomyzidae; genus Coremacera; species Coremacera marginata. The sequence continues at coordinate 70,993,976 of OU612044.1, read as the reverse complement.
CGTATTATATTACTTTCAATAGATCGTATTATAAAAATTTTTAATTTATTGTGTAATTATTTTAAATTGTCGTATTATATTTAGTCTATACTAAATTTATAGTAAATTACTAGTTAATAAATTACGGTTGATTTTAGAGAAATATTAAGTTTTTCTATCAAGTTCTTTAATTGGGAATTATGAGTAGGTAAGTTAATCTGGAGTTAAACTTTTCGATATATTCAGCCCTACTATAAATAAAGTTTCCCTAAACCAAAATAAACGCTTTTATGAAAATTGTTGATGAATGGTTTTATTTGTGTTAAAAATTTCCGTAAGGTTTGTGATTAGGTAAAATTACAAAAACAAAAAAAACAACAAAAGTCCAGGCAAAGTTTCACTTACAATAGGGCTGATTATATATACACAATATATAAACGAAAACCAATTTCCAAGAGGAAAAAAATAGAAACCTGATTGCCTGGTTCTTAGGCTTTATGGTACTGCCTTGAGTGCTGTTGCTGTAGCAAGTGCTGCTGGTTGGGCCCGGAGGCTGTAGCCACTAGTTAATTAACTAACTTCTTTCTTTGCAGATTCTCTCGCAGAACACATCGGCGTTAAGGCTAAATAATTTTTGGATGCTATTATAATTGGCATAATTTACTTTTAGCTAAAATTCATTTTTTAAACTTTTTTTAATGCCAATGCTTCTATTGCCAAACCTGGAAAAATGAATGGCCGCTTTCAATTGGTTTAGAAGTTATAGTGCTCGAAAGTTGGGAAAATGGACATAAAAAACTTGTGATTTTTGTTTTAATTTTCCTACGTAACCTAGCATTATTGGCATCAAAAGAAAGGTTATGCAATTACCTACTCAAATTATTAAACATAAAATTCCATGCATTACTTTCGAAGTTATAACAATTTTTCGGCTGCGGCGCTTTTCTTTTACGATTCACCCTTTGAAACAATAGCAAAGAGATGAAAAATTTTTCAATAAATAAAATTTTCATACAAAATTTATCGCAACCGGCGCTTTTCTTTAACAATTTATGCGTGGATTCTAATAGTCAATATCTCGTTGAATTGGTAATAGCATAACCTTTCTTTTGATATCCATATCGCATATTTTTATTCGAAAACTAAAAAAATCCCAAGTTTTTACACAATTTTCCAAACTATAATCGCCTATAACTTCTAAACTACTTGAGAGCGGGCCGAAATTTTTTTACCATTAGCGTTTTTAGCTCAAAATACACATTATACAAAAAAATTTTAAAAAGGCGATTTTAGCTGAAAGTAAATTGTTCCTTACAATTGACCGACATTTGTACTCTGTTTTTGTATGCTCTAATTTGAATTTTTCATATAACAGGAAAACTAATAAATTCTATACAAAACTTAGTGTTTGCAACGTTTGCCATATTTATATTCTTCATTATTTTTATCCGCTCCGTTGTTGTTCACTCGCCGACGATTTTAATAAAATGAAAAATACACCGAGTCGGTCCGACATGCTTTCACATGAACGAATTGTCGGTCGAACCGGCAGAAAACTCAAAATTTTTGATTTTCATCGGACATGTCGGTCCGACCGTCTCTTTTGCTTTCGAACGATCGTACATGTCAGCGGACATGGGCATGTCTGATCGTCTGAACTGAGTTTGGTTATTTACACCACGCAATTTTGTTGCTGATGGTCCAATGTGTAGGGTAATTGCACGCTAGTTTAATTATTAGGGATATTCACATGGATCGCACTCCCTATGACCCTGTCAATCCTTGCAACGTTCTACTAGAACTATACACCCCTGACGCACTCGACGCGTGACCGTCGCCAAGGACCTGTGGCAGCTGTTCGTTGTAAAAAAAATGTCATAATTATATACAACGAGAAATCTCAGAATTAAATTAAAAATAAATGCCAGACTTTAATACAAGCAAACTGTCAGATTTGAATTAAGGGAAATGTGAGAATTAAATTCAAAAGAAATGCCAGATTTTAATACAAGCAAACTGTCAGATTTGAATTAAGGGATATGTGAGAATTAAATTCAAGAGAAATGTCAGAAGTTTAATGAAATTAAATGTTGTTGTAGTCTCGTGTGAACACCCTAAGCATGTCAGCCCTGCACACTTCATGTGTATCATCCCTGTTCCGATAATTTTCATTTTTCGATGAAAAGGGAGAATTATCGAAACGGCTTGCTGATCTCTAGTTGCCATTTTGAAAGAATATAATTTTGCGAATTGAAAAAAGAGACGTGTTTCATTTTTTCTTTAGAGTTAAAATCTCAGATGTGGAGTTAGAAACCGAAAATTATAGAAATACATCTCAATAAATTATATTATTAAAAAGCAAAATTGATAAACGCTTAAAACCCGTAACCAGGGCAATGCAGGCAACCGCACCTTCAGCAGCACCTTCTGGAGCACCCCCAGCGGCACTTTCGCCATCGCCTCCAGTTACTTTAGTGGCATCTTCAGCAGCACCCTCAATCGTGTCTTCAGCAGCACCTTCAGCCTTGTCTTCAGCAGCACCCTCAGTCGTGCCCTCAGCAGCACCCTCAATCGTGCCCTCAGCAGCACCCTCAGCTTTGTCTTCAGCAGCACCCTCAGTTGTACCTTCAGTAGCATCCTCAGAAGCACCTTCAGCCACACTTCCGGCTGCACCCCCAAAGCTAGGCAATGTACCAGCAGCACATCTAATTATTTCTGGCACATTTGGAAAAGCTGCGAAAAGTGCAGAGCATGTCCCGACTCCACTGGGCACAATGGGTTCAACATATGATGACTGCGAAAGGGAAGACGAGGCTTCCAATGCTTCAGAAGATGCAGCCATCGATCGGGAGTTAATTCGTCTGCAGAAACGTGCCGAATTTCTGTGCCTTCGAGAACTCGTTTCTAAGCTGGAGGTGGATGCAGCTGCGCTAACCCGACCAAGAATTGACTTCAGCGATGTTGAGAATTCTGTGCCGCCATTCACAGGCGATGACGATTATGTTGTGGTGAAGTGGGTTGCTGACTTCGAAGACGTGATGGCATCAATGAGTGCAAGTGAAGTCGACATGTATCGCTTTGCACGTCGCCTTATTAAAGATACACCGAAAATTTTCTTGCGCACTATTCGCGTCTCAACTTGGCCTGAGTTGAAACAAGCGCTTGTCAAGCGCTTCGATCGTCAGCTGAGTCAGTTTGAAGTATATGAGCGATTACGTCAGCATCCAAAAAAAAAAAAGGATGAATCACTGGATAAATATATTTTGGTAATGACTGAGTCGGCTCAACAAGGCGGGGTGCGGGAAGTTGAACTTGTGCAAATTATAATAGCAGGACTTCAGGATACATCTGCTCAAGTTGCTATACTGGCTGGTGCCACTTCCATTGATGGATTGCTTGATCGAGTAAGGATGTATGAGTCTTCAGTCACTGCTGCCAAGCGATTCAATTCACATGCTGCTAGTGCACCAAGTCGCAGTGTTTCAAGAGCTGGTGAAACTTCAACTCGTTCAACTCCAGCATATTCTGCTGGCATTGGAGCTTCTGCCAGCCGTTGTTTCAACTGTTCTCGTCATGGCCACATGGCCAAAGATTGCACTGAACCAAAACGTGCACCTGGCACATGCTTCCGTTGTGGTGATGCATCGCACAAATACCAAAACTGTCCCAAGAAGAAAGCAGTTGCTACCGGAGGAGCAGCTAGCCTTAGTGCTTCCGATGACATCGATGATGCTGAAGGATCCGTAGGAGCTATGGGTTGGGTAAGTGTTGCGTACCTTCTGAGTCCGAATCAATGCAGACTGTTTAATAAATATTATTCTCTTTTGGACACTGGTAGTCCGTCGAGCTTGTGTTTTGGTGATATGGTGGATACTGGTTACTCAGGTGTTGGAAATCAGTCCATATATACTTATGGTAAAATTAATTGTTATTTAAATTTAGCAGATGAAGTAAAACTTGTTTATTTTCATGTTGTGCCAGATGGTCTTCTACCAGCTAACATTTTAATCGGGCGTAATTTACTTCATCAATAAATAATTAAAAAAATAATTTGTCAAAAATTTTCAATAAAACACCACATATCACCAAAACCAAATTAGTGCATAGTTATGATTCGAACTCGGTGGATAAGGTTTCTGATTCTGTATGTGTTGGTATATCGCGCTGCTCCGCTGTTATTGCAAATATCGATAGTGACCAGGGTTGTTCGATTGGTGTTGGTCAGGGGGGCCAATTTTCATCTTCAAGTGCTGGGGATGTTCTGAATGAATTTTTGGAAATTGCTGTTTCTGAACCTCATTCAGAAATTGATGTTGATCCAAAGCTGGGACTATTACTTATTAAAGAAATACAATCAGTAATAGACCAAGCTTATTTAAATTATGAAAAATCATTAGTTAATACTCCTAACTATGAAATGAGTATAAGTTTAAGTAGTGAGGTACCTTTCTTCAGATCACCACGACGCCTGTCATTCGCTGAAAAAAGAGAAGTACGAAATATTGTGCAGGACCTTCTGAATCGTGGTTGTATTAGACCTAGTGACTCACCTTATGCTTCACCTATTGTTCTTGTAAGGAAAAAAAATGGCGAGACTCGAATGTGTGTAGATTATAGAATATTAAATAAGTTAACTATCCGGGACAATTACCCACTTCCATTAATAGAGGACTGTCTTGAATATTTAGGAAAAAAGAAATATTTTACATTGCTTGACCTTAAGAGTGGGTTTCATCAAGTGCGTATTGAAGAAAAATCAGTTAAATGCACGTCATTCGTTACACCCGAGGGACAATTTGAGTACCTAAGAATGCCCTTTGGCCTTAAGAATGCCCCTTCAGTTTTTCAAAGATTTATTACGCGAATTCTTAAGAAATTTATAGATGAAATGCAGATAATAGTTTACATGGATGATATATTGATTGCTAGCGAAACGTTTTCTGAACATCTTCAGTTACTTCGGCTGGTTTTACGTTGCATTGCCGCCAATGGCCTAGAGTTGCGACTCACTAAGTGTAAATTTGCTTATACAGAACTTGAATATTTAGGTTATAAAGTGTCCCCTGAAGGAACCCGTCCTGGTATTCAGCATTTAAAAGCTATTCATAACTACCCTATGCCTAAGAACCAAAAAGAACTTCATTCTTTTGTTGGATTATGTTCTTAGTTCAGGAAGTTCATCTCGGGTTTTTCACAAAAAGCTCGTCCGCTTTACAAACTTCTTAAAAAAGATAGTAAGTTCGATTTTAATCCTTAATGTATTAAATCGTTTCAAAACCTTAAGGAAGAACTTGTTTCCTCGACAGTGTTGGCAATATATGACCCTTCTAAGGAAACAGAACTTCATTGCGACGCTAGTAAGTTAGGATTCGGAGGAGCATTATTGCAGCTCCAAGATGATACAAAATTTCACCCAGTGGCATTTTTTTCGAAAACTACTTCAGGTTCTGAAATGAATTATCACAGTTTTGAACTTGAGACCTTAGCTATAGTGACTGCTTTACGTGTTTATTTGGAGGGAATTCATTTTACAATAGTGACAGATTGCAATTCATTGACCATGACACTTGCGAAGAAAGATGTTAACCCTAAGATAGCACGCTGGTCCCTAGAACTGGATAACTTTGATTACGAAATTCGTCATAGGTGTGGAAAATCGATGGGTCATGTCGACGCTCTTAGTCGAATGCATGTAGTAGCTGCTATTGACTCAATAGATGTAGATTTTCAACTTCGTGTTGCACAAAGCAGGGACCCAGCCTTGATGAAGCTCCGACAAACACTAGAAGAAAGTGACCTGCCAAATTATGCTATGCAAGATGGGATAATTTTTAGAAAAGATAAATCGGGGCGATTATTATTTTACGTACCCAAAGAAATGGAAGCTAATTTTATAAGGCAAATCCACGAAAGCATAGGGCACTTCGCAGCTACTAAATGTTGTGAACAATTACGCCTACATTACTGGTTCCCTGGAATGAAAGCTAAGGTAGAAGATTTTGTAAAAAATTGCATTCAGTGTATAATATTTTCAGCTTCCGTCAGGAAAACGGAACAATCGCTCTTCAGTATACCTAAGCGTCCACTTCCGTTTGACACCTTGCATATTGACCACTTTGGTCCTCTTCCAGCTCTTCAGTCTAAACAAAAACACCTTCTGGTAGTCATTGATGCTTTTACGAAATATGTTCGACTTTACCCTACGAATACTACGAGCACGAAGGAAGCTTGCCCAGCTTTGGATAAGTACTTCAGCTACTATAGCAGACTAGCACGCATTGTTTCTGATAGGGGCACCTGTTTCACTTCTTCAGAATTTAAAGATTATTTGGAAACGAAAAATATTGTTCACGTGAAGGTTGCTGTTGCGTCCCCTCAGGCAAATGGTCAAGTAGAGCGAATAAATAGAATTCTTAAGAACATGCTTGGAAAACTTACAGAGCCACTTCAGCATGCTGACTGGTGCAAGCACTTGTCAGAGGTTGAATGGGCTATAAATAATTCCGTTCAGAGATCAACAGGTTTTTCTCCAAGTCGCCTTCTGTTTGGTGTCGAACAGAAGGGTCCGTCAGACTGACGGCGTCAGTTGATCACTTAACGGAATATCTGAGTGACAGGGGTCTTGAGTCTGGTGAAAGGGACCTAGAAGCTGTTCGTTCCGAAGCCTTATGCAACATTGAGAGGGTGCAAGAAAAAAGTAATAAGTGGTTTGAAGAGCATTGTAAGCCGGCTCGCCAGTACCAGGTGAATGATCTTGTGGTTGCTAAAAATGTTGATACTATTGTGGGTAGCAATAAAAAGTTCATACCTCGATACCGCGGACCATATATAATACATAAAGTACTTCCTAATGACAGGTATGTATTGCGCGATATCGAGGGTTGTCAGATTACACAAATGCCTTACGATGGGGTAGTTGAATCGCGGCGTCTTAAATTATGGAAGTCGGCTGACAACATACAGAATCGGCTACCTACGTAGCACTTAAGTTATTTAATTTATAAATCTATATAAGTCACATATGTTCAAATATCGTTTAAAAAAAAAAAAAAAAAAAAAAGATCGAGCCGATCTTATTGGTCAGATTGACCGAGATGTTGTAGTCTCGTGTGAACACCCTAAGCATGTCAGCCCTGCACACTTCATGTGTATCATCCCTGTTCCGATAATTTTCATTTTTCGATGAAAAGGGAGAATTATCGAAACGGCTTGCTGATCTCTAGTTGCCATTTTGAAAGAATATAATTTTGCGAATTGAAAAAAGAAGACGTGTTTCATTTTTTCTTTAGAGTTAAAAATGTCATATTTAACTAAGAGAGAAATGTCAAATTTAGCTGAAAAGAGAAATGCCAAACTTGTATGCCACAAAATGTCAGATTTTATTGAAAGTTACCAGTCAGCGTTGGAAAACCAAAATTGTCATAATTTAATGAAAAAGACTGGTCAAAATTGAATGACAAAAAACTTTCAGACTTGAATGAAAGACAAAAGTATGAAATAAATTCAAAAGATATATCAGAGTATAAATAAATGATTACTGTCCGATTTGAATAAAATAAAAATGTTAGATATTAAATCTAGTAAAGTGTCACATTTAAATAAACGGAAAAACGTCAATTTTATATGTGAAAGAACATAAAATTTAAATTAAAAGAAATGTCAGAATTTTAATGAAATGAAATGTCAGATTAAGATAAGAAAGAAATATTTCAAATTTGAACGAAGAAAAAAATGTAAGATGTCAAATTAAGAAAGTAGGTCAGGGCAAAAACATTCGCAAAATTGTTTTGATTGTACGGATTTGCGTACGTATCGAATTTGATTACAGCATCGCATTGATTGGCGCATCGCAATATAGAGTAGGACCTCAGCTGTCAACGTCAGTGTCAGCTGTCAAGAAACGGGTTGACTGTCCAAGTCAAAGTGTCAGCTGTCACAGTCGTCGGTCAAAGTCAAAGTGTCAGCTGTCAAGAAACGTGTTGACTGTCCAAGTGAGTCATCTTTCAAAGTCATCAGTCACAGTCATCTTTCAAAGTCATCTATCAGCTGTCACGCCTCGAACGCGTCAGTCGTGGTATGAGGAGTATGTCACTCATGTTTGCATACACCACTGCTATGGCGAATTCTGGCCTCCATGTTCGAATGTGAATTCAACTTCCCAGTTAAAGCCATCTTCAAAAATGGAAGCACGAATTCACCACTTTGTGTGCCGTTACATGCTGTCTATCCTAGGTGTTGGGTTTCGACTTTCAACCCTGACTGCCATAACACCATCGCGATTTTTTTCATTAGTTCGACGTGAAACGCTAGTCAGTAGTTGCACAAATCGCTCGGTTCCTTGAATGTGTGGAGGAATTTGTGGATCCGGAAGCGGTAGATCGCCAAATTTCTATGTATTCGAGCAAATCGTTATAGGGTATGTGTGCAGTGAATGGCCACTCCGATAAAATGCTATCATTATCTAAGTTTATTATGTCAACATTATTAGTGCAATTAAAATTTATAGTGGGCTTTTTGTTAGCTCTTCATAATGTTGGTTCGTGAAGTTCTTCACGATACTATCAAATTTTTTTAAGGCCCTCTCGCGCACTTCCTTTTTGTCGACAAAAATCATTGTTAGTAGCACATTTTCTGAGTGAGCAAAATATGCGATATTTCGAACGACATTATTTTAAGTTTGCACAGATTTTGTGGCAAATATTGTGTTGTACAAATAAATTTACATAAGAGTACGCTGTCCAGTATAACCGAGTTGTAATACTTTACATTAAAGTAAATAGGTACGTAAACTTTCATAACAAATGTTGCTAAAATTATTAAGTTTTCGGATAATGAATTTGTAGTTATATGCATAACTACGAAATATAGAAAAATAAGAAACTTTAGTTTTTTTTTTTTGCACAAAATTGAGGTCATTTTAGGTTATAAATCAAAAAATATGTATCCAAAAAAAAAAATCGAACGATTAAACACCCAAGAACTCTTTACTACCCCAAAAAAGTTTTTTGTCGGTCAACCAGTCTCCACATATCTTGCTTACCGCAAAACTTAAAAGCCTTTCACGGCATTGCACTTTTCTACCTTATTGACTAATATTTTTGCACCAAACATGTCAGGAGTAAATCTTAAATAGTTACATTTTAATAATGTAAAAAAATGTTGGTCTAAACTAAAACACAGCTTCAAAAAAAAAAAAATTTTAGAACAGTGTTTTTTTCAAAGAAAGGAGGCCCGTGAAAGCTTTTTGAAAATTAATCTAAACATCAAAATTGTTTAGTTATCCAAACAGCTTTCGAAAGCGCATGAAATTTCTATTCGAACAAGCCCAAACATCATCACTTTTGTTAAGTTTCTTAGAAGATTTAATAAAACTTATGCATATTTTAAAAAAAATATGAAATACGAAAAGTTTCTCGTTAAAAATCGATTTTCGTCCAATTTGTCGTAGATTACGAATTTGATAACTACTTGGTCGAGTAACATCCTGGAACAAGGGGAAATTTTTTCAAAACATCATATTTCAAAAACCTATCCATAGAAAATTTTTTTATTGTAATATTCGTGTTTAGAAGGCCAAAGTCCATAAGAAAAAATTAGTGGCATGTGGATCACAGAAATTTTTTTGGATTTTGGCGCCTAGTGTTATGAGAACATTTTGAGTTCACGACTTTCCTCATATTGACCTCATACTTAGTTCAAAAACATGCGCCAATGAACTTACTATTACCTCATATACGTCTCATAAATAACTATTTATGACTTTATGCGAAAAATTTGCAAATCGAAAATAGTTCACATAGAACTCATTTTGAGCAAGAATGCGTGCTGTGGCGACATGTTTTAGATTTGCAAACTTCGATGGTCGACAATTTTTCGAAAATTGTTATGTTGTAACATATTCCACAGGCGATCATTTTGATAAAATATCGCTTTGTTTCATTTTTCAGACAGTTCCATTGATTCTTTTTTAATGTACTGCGTACTTTAACATTGATATTTCGCTTCGAAATTTGCTTCGAAAGTAAGTTATAACATGTAGCCACTGAAAAACGGGGAAGTACATTATTTTTTTTTTCTGAAAAGCAGCATTTACAAACCAATTTAACACTGCCGTATAATTTAAGACATGTCGGTAATGTTGTTGTTCCTGCTTTTCGTAAGCCAATTTATAGAAACAATTATTCAATACTGTCCCGTAGATTATTTAACAGACTTCCACCTTCAATTAAGTGCTTAGAATCGCAAAAGATATTTTTAAAGTATGGCTTCTCGGTTATAGTTTACAAGAAATTGAATTGCGTCTTCTTCCGAGTACGTAATCCTGATTAAATAAATACTTTACAGTACCATTTATTTGCAGTGCACTTTCTTAATATACGCTATCATTTCCTCTTCTTCATTTTTATCTATTCCTCTACTTCACTTCCTTCTCTCTAATATATAGGTTGTATTCCATAGTTTAAGATCGTTTTTAAATTTCCACACATATGACATTTAACACAGTATTTACATATACTATTAACGTCACTACCATTCTCCATTCTTTTCAAATTTTAAATGTTAATTATTGTTTATTAAATTTTAAATGTTAAATATTATTTGTTAGTTTTAAATCATTTAATCTTATGTTTGGAATATTAATTCATTATTTGTATTGTAATAAATTTGTATTGCATTATTATCAATGGAATTTGAGAAATAAAACTGAACTAAAAACTAAAACTATTAGAAAAGATTTGAAGTATTCTTAGGGTTTTTCCATTCGCCATTAAGTCATAGACCATTTGCTACAAATTCTTTCTCTGTTATAGTAGTGCACTTATGTTTTTGTGATATTAAGTAAATATATGTTAATAGTTAATTTAAATATTTTTGATAAGGTCAAAAAGAAGTTCTGTCATATAACATGAAACATAGAAGAGACAAAAAATTATATAACAGCAATGTGCAAATTTTCAAAAACAAATTTTTGATTTATGTTCAACAGTTTCTCTGTCTAATGGTAATTAAAAAATTATGTAGTGCACTTATGGTGGACATTAGAACAAAAATTTCACATAAAAAATTTAGGAGGTATTCCTGGTTGGCAAAAATTTTTGTTCGATTTTTTTTTACATATTGAATAAATATTTTTACATATCTTTATAGCTTGGAATATCGTCCTAAAAGGGTTTTTTGAAATTCGAAATACTTTAGGAGATATGGCTTTTTTTTGCCCAGCAATGTTTTCGCCAAAATGCGATTTACTTAATTTGGCTACTTTTTGAATGCAACGGTTTGAAGCAACCACCGAATTTCGTTCAACGCGTTCTTTAGTAGGTAATATCTTGTTTGTTCACGCATTTCAAAAATAAATGAATACACATTTTAGTGCTTAGGTATAGGAATGTTGGCAGCGTTTAGTTCACTTTGAATTGAGTTATAAACCGGGCGAGCGCGCGCATACACTTTTGAAAAGTACAGTTTTGATAAAAATTTTTGTTTGTGCTATAGACAATGGATAGAAAATGTAATAGAAATAAAAATAAAAGAAACACTGTTAGCAATCGAAAAACTCGTCCCTTGAAACGCCAGTTTCGTGGTAGCCAACACAAAAGAGATGAAGCATATGCACACCGGCGTGCGCACTATTGAGATTGCCAATTATATTGCAACTGTCATATTTAACGAAGTTTTTTGCCAATACTCCAAATAATGAACCTAATGGCTATCCCGATTGGCAACGTCATATATGATTTCGCTATGTCTCGGAACGAAGAACGTTTGAAAAGGTCCGAAGCCAGAGCTCTGGCCGCATCAAAAGAAGGTAGAACTGCCCAAAGAGCCGCTGAGTCATCATTTTTTGAAGAAGAGGAAGGAGTTCTTTGGGCTGGCATTACAGATTCTTATATTTAAGTATTTCACAAAAAAAAAAATTGTTTTATTGCATAAAATTGTCTTTGAATTTTTTCGAAATCTAGTTTTTGAAATTCGGAGCCACCTTTCTCCTGTTCTACTGAACTGATTTTGATGAGACCAAGTGCAATCGACGCAGAATTATCTAATTTTTAAAACTGTATGCTCAAATTTTTCATTTCAATTTTGTTTTGATGCAAAAAAATAACTTCAAACTTAAACGCGTTTATCTCGAAACCACGTTTTTTGAGATTGTGGCCCAGATTGCGCCCGTAGTTCTGAACCGATTTTGATGAACCAAAATGCAATCGACGCAGAATTGTCACCAATTCTAATTCCTACTCGGGTAGGAGTAATTCCAAATCCTAATTCCAAAACCGGATTTTCATTTTTCAATGACCGCCCTTTTGTAAAAAATAATCGCAAACGTATGGTTGAGATAGGGACCAGAATTACATCTGTACTGAACCTAACTTCTCCTACTTTTTAAATTTCAGATGATCCGAAGACGAGTTATCCGGGCCACAAGCAGCATACCTTTTTTTTCAACGCCCAAACTTGAAGGCTGACACCTTTTTGAACAGCCCTCGTACAAAGGAAAAAAATTTTTTTCTGATTTAATATGTTCTTAATACAATAAAAAAACAGAATTTAAATAATTCTTTGCATTTTCAACTGAGAAGTTTTTCAAAGAGGGTCCAAAAACAGCCTTCCAAATAGGAATACTCCCTCAAGAACACAAAAATCTAAGCAAAAAACTTTAAAAAAAACCGACTACAAAATTTCTACAAAGTAAAAAATAATTTTAAAATAGTAATATCTTGCCTTTTATTTTTTGGTCATATTTGATAATTTTTTTAAACATATTACATAGGAAATCTTATAATTTTTTTCTAATATGTTTTATTATCATAAATGTATTAATTTCTTTGTGAATACAAAAGCTTTTAAGGTCGGCGCTAATATAATCAGACTTTTCATCAGAAGCGCCAACTTTAAACCTTTTATATTCATAAAGAAAGTAATATATTTAGGGTAATAAAACATACTAAAAAACATAAAATAATAAGTTTTCCAATGTAATAATATGTTTAAATAAATTATCAAATGACCAAGAAATCAAAAGGAAAAGGTATTTTAAAATTATTTTTTACTTTGTAGTGATTTTGTGGTCAGGTTTTTTTAAAAAAGTTTTTATTTCTTTCTTTTTAGAGTGTTTTCTAATATTGCTTTTCTAATTTCTTTCTTGACCGTTATTTGTAATAATTGTGTCTACCTGTGACATGGTTTTCTCGAAGGCTGAGGTAAAACTCAGCCGCCCCAGGATCCTGTGAAAGATCCACTAACTTTAAAATAACAAAATTATTTTGAAATAAAAACACGCAGGTTTTTCAATAATGTAAATATTCCATCTTTTGAACAATTTACCAACTTAGTATCTTAAATAAGCAGCCTCAGATAGGAGTTGGCTTGAGTATTGGTGGGTTACGGTCTCAGTCTTTTGGTATTCGGTTGGTAAGCGCTTCAGTAGCCAGTAAGTGTCTTGGTAATCGGTTGGTAAGTACTTGTGTTATCAGTGATTACCTCGGCAATCGGTTGGTCAGCTCTCTGGCGCTGGTTAATGTCTCAATAAGTATTTGAACACTCGGTCACGGCTTGGTAATCGCTTTAGTAACCAGTAAGTGCCTAGGTAATCGGCTGGTAAGCACTTGGGTAATCAGTGATTACTTCGGTAATCGGCTGGTTAGCTCTCTGGCACTGGGTAGTGCCTCAGTAAGTGTTGGAACACTCGGTAACAGCTTGGTAATCGCTTCGGTAGCCAGTGAGTGCCTCGGTAATCGGTTGGTAAGTGCTTCGATAATCGGTGGTGGCTAAAGAAAGGAACGCTCCCATAAAATCTTGTAATTAAATTAAATTAAATTAGCCGCAGCAGAGAGCGTTGCAGCGTTTGCCGGCGTCGCAGCCCCGAAGAGAACCTTATGGTCGGTCGAAGCAGTGACGCGGTAAATAAAAAAAAGAAGAAAAAGAAGAAGAGAATAGTGACTCGGTAGCTAGTGCCTGTGTCGCTGGTAGCGAGTACCTGCGTCGCTGCCCCGAGGAGGACCTAGCGGTCGGTCGAGGCAGTGACGCAGTCAGAAAATACAAAAAGAAGAAGAGAATAGTGACGTGGTAGCGAGTGCCTGCTTCGCTGCCCCGAGGAGGACCTAGCGGTTGGTCGAGGCAGTGATGCGGTCAGAAAATACAAGAAGAAGAAGAGAATAGTGACGTGCTAGCAAGTGCCTGCGTCGCTGCCCCAAGGAGGGCCTAGGTCCGTCGAGGCAGACTGGTTCGTTAACAAAACAAATGTAGAATTTCCAGCAGACAGAAAAAATTCTCACTTGGAAAAAAATGTACTCTTCCTATCTCACGGAACAATTTTTCACCCATACATGTGATTGTTGATCTGGAGCAACACACACAAACAAAAGAGGACGAGGGAAAAAAGCGTGCCAGATCAACAACGGCGAACAAAATAATAAATTTAAAGGAAAAAAAATAAAAAATAGGATTAGAAATAAGACTAATGAAAAATTCACAAGTTGACTAAGGTAACAAACGGTAGTCATGTACAAAAATTAATATATACGAAAAACGACAGAGAGGTTACGAGACTAAAATAAATACAAAACAACGGGAATTGACCCAACAAACAAACTATATTGAGACGTACAGAAAATTCCAACTGATGTGTCCGACTGCAACTGCATCTCGACTTTACCTATATACCTAAGATACACAAAGCAGACGTCCCCTCATGGTGGAATAAATATAAGGTGTTCTCCGGAAAATCCGGAAAATCGGAAAAAAATAATTCGACGCGATAATTTGAAAGAACATTATTTTACGATTAGAAAAGATTTGAAGTTTTTTTGGGGTTTTTTCATCCGCCATTTGCCCATAGGCCATTTGCTATAAATTCGTTCTCTGTTACAGTAGTGCTCTTCAGTTTTTGTGATTTGTGAATATATTAAGTAAATATATTACTAACTTACTTAGGTGGTCGTAACAACCCGTGTCCGGGTTTCGGCCGACCTCATCAGCTCTCGCCAGACGCCTCTGCTTTGCGTGCGCCTTCTCCAATCGGATACACCAAGTGCGGTCAGCCTGGTCCATCCCTCGGAGGCATGGTCTCGCTCGTCGTCGTTGACCAGCGACCCTCGCCTCGAGCACCTTTTTCGTTGGAGCTTCGTCGTCCATACGATGGACATGACCCAGCCAGCGTAGTCACTGCACAGTTATACGGCGAACTACGTCAATGTCATCGTAGAGCTCATACAGCTCGTGGTTCATTCGGATGCGATAGTCATCGCCAACTCGAACAGGACCGAAGATTTTGCGAAGAACTTTTCTCTCGAACACCCCCAGAGCGGCTGCGTCAGTTTGCGAAACTACCCATGCCTCAGCGCCATAAAGCAGCACAGGTAGAACGAGCGTCTTGTAGAGTGTAAGTTTTGGCGATCGAAAGAGTGCTCAGGAACTTAGTTGCTTACTGAGCCCGTAGTATCACCTATTAGCAATTATTGTTCTTCGCTTTATCTCCAGGCTGATTTCGTTTTTGGTATTAATGGCGGTGCCAAGGTGAACGAACTCCTTGACTACTTCAAAGTTATAGCTGCCGAATGAAACGTGGGAGTCTAAACGCTGCGCTCCCTTGTTTGTAGACAGCATATACTTTGTTTAACCCTCATTTATCGTCAAACCCACTTTGGCTGCCAGCGTACGCAAGGAGCTTGACGCCTTTGTAGAAAATGGTGCCATTACGATGCACACCGGCCTTTCGTACGATCCCCTCCATGATGATGTTAAAGAGTTCGGAAGACAGTGGATCGCCTTGCCTGAAACCTCTTTCGGTATTGAAGGTTTCGGAGAGGTCATTTCCTACCTTGACGGAGCTGCGTGTGTTGCTCAACGTCATTCTGCAAAGTCTAATCAACTTTGCAGGTATACCGAACTCAGACATTGTTGCGTATAGGCAATCCCTTCTCGGGCTATCGAACGCAGCTTTAAAATCGACAAAAAGATGGTGTGTGTCAATTTGATTTTCGTGGGTTTTCTCCAGGATTTGTCGTAGCGTGAAAATCTGGTCTATGGTGGACTTACCAGGTCGAAAGCCACACTGATAAGGTCCAATCAGTGTTTTTGTAATCGGCTTAAGTTTTTCACACAGTACGCTTGAGAGAACCTTATATGCGATGGATATAAGACTGATACCTCGATAGCTGGAGCAGATTGTTGGGTCTCCTTTCTTAAGTATAGGGCACAGTACGCTGAGGTTCCAATCGTCGGACATGCTTTCTTCTAGCCATATTTTGCTGATGAGCTGATGCATGCGCCTTATCAATTCATCGCCGCCGGTTTTAAGCAATTCAGCTGACAGGCCGTCAACACCCGCTGCTTTATTGTTTTTGAGTCGTTGGATAGCAAGTCGAACCTCTTCATGGCTAGGTGGTGGTACTTCCACTCCGTCATCGTTGATTGGTGGCTTTGAACTGCGCTCTCCATGGGCGGCATTGGTGGAATCGTCGCCAGTAAGTAAATTGGAGAAGTGCCGTCTCCACAATCTCAGCACACACTGCGTATCCGTATTCAGATCTCCAGTAAATAAATATATATATTTATCTCCATTAAGTAAATATATATTTATAGTTAATTTAAAAAATTTTAATATCAAAAAATAGTTCTGCCATCTGTCATATTACGTTAAACAAAAAAAACTAGAGTTTTTTAAAGTTCCAACAAATTAAATTAAAAGACTTAAAAATATATGAAAATAAAGCAATGTGAAATTAGAGCAATGTGTCAGATGGCAAAAACATTATGTATTATATATATAGTCGACAAGTTATGTGTTTATATAACTCCAATAATTTTTCAATTATTAAAGGTTATATTTTATCGAGCTCAAGGTCAATTTAAAAAAAAAAATTTCATATAAGAAATTAAGAACAAAACACAAAAAGCTCAACAAAAACCAATGGGCAATGGTTTTTCTGAAAGCATTAAAATAACAAATCAGTGATTTATTTCATTGTCCTAATATATCCTATATATCCTTATATATCCTATTTGTCCTATAAATAATTTCCTTTTTTATTATTTGTCCCACATTTATCAATAATTCAAAGAAGTGGCAGTGCTAAAATACATTTTGACTGTCGATGTCGGTGTGGTGAATAGGGTCGATCACATTATCAAATTTTTCATCCAACAAGTCATCAACAAATTTGACAAACAGAAATATGTATGGAATTTGACGACAATTTGACATGTGAGCGATCATCAAATTGTTGGTCAAATCGTTTGACGAAAATCAAAATATTTTGAGTTTTCGGTTGTTTGATCAACGGTTTTATGAAAAATTTGTCGTGTGAACATTTGTCAAATTATCTGGAGCAATTTTGTCACTTATAAAAAGATTTCAACGTGAACCCATCAATTCAAAATGCGCAATGAAGAAGATTTTTGTAAAAGTGAATTTTATTGATAACATCCTGAACTATGGCAGATTAAATCGGAAATTTATAAAAACAAATTATTAAAAAATAAAGCATATGGATTCCTGCTGATGTTTTCATTTCGGTGTGCAAGACAATTGAGCCTCTTCGAATCTGTAATTCTGATACGCATTCTTTGTTGTCAATCATAAAAGATGTCGGCCATAAAAGATCTGTTAAAATCGGCATTTAGCATTTCGAACTTTTATGGCATCCTGTTATCAATCTTCGAAAATAAAAATCTATTACAATTCTGTTAACTTCTGTTATGAAACAGATGACTGCTGTCAATAAATTCTTTTAACTTGTTTGCTGTTCTTGTTGGCTTCGACGCATTTGATCCTTGCTAGGTGTAGAATAGTTCATGTTTTTCTACGCCAACGCATTATTTTAACAAATCTGGAGGAGCAAAATAGCGGATGATTCTTATAAATTACGCTGAACTGTTCGCAGCATAACAGCAGTAAATTTAACACAAGGCAACATCAAAATGCATCAGTAACGTCATGTCTGGCATTGTGCCAATATATATTTACTTAGAGAATCTTAGAGGACGCATATTTCTATAATAGTGGCACTGCTAATGCTTTGCCAGGTGGCTTACTTCTTGCTGGGCGTCTATGGGCACCAGTACCCACCTCACAGCAAAAAATTCTCGGCATGGTTTGTAAGAATACAACGGGTCGACAGAATGATTCCAACTATTGGCTTTACTCACGTGACGAGGGCAGATGTGCATTCATAGTAAAGGAGGAGGTTAGCTAGACTATACTAAAATGGCCAATGAAATTGTCTACATATTGCAAATGCCAATACCGATAGAAGGTAAAATGCTGAACTAGTCCAGGTGGCAGCAGAATTTTATTGGGCTGCTACAAGTTGATCTTGCTTATGGATCAGATATGCCGCTGCTGGAGCCACCCAACCCAGTCCAATGAAAACATTGTTGCCGCTGCTGCTAATGAAGAAATTGAATTCAGCAATTTACTATATGACTCCAATCCAAGCTAGATATCTTCGTCGGAAAAGTTGCATTTGACTACATTGTGGATTTCGCGATCAAAAGTTGATTGAGTACCAAGTAGAGACTGATGTGTAACACGAAGCAAATATTCGCAAAATACCAACAAGCATTTTAATAATTACTTTTTTATTTTGTACTTAAATCTAAACCTACATTATTGTGCCAAACGCTTAAGTTGTAACGTAATAACTGTTTTTATTTAGCTATATATCTATCGATATAAATAAACGTATATTCTTTTGAATCTCCTTTTTTAAGCAATTACTAATTATGCCCGCTCTGAATAGTTTATTTAGTAAATTACTAGTTGGTTCATAAGTGCTGCTAGATAAGAAAGAAGTTTAAATCAAAAAACTGATTTCAATTGAATAAAATTCCTTATTTAAACAATTATCTTTCGCTTTATTTTCTGTTAATTCCTAACATATTTATGTGAATGTTTGTGTAGAAATAAATTAGATGTTTCTTTTGGTATAGTTATTAAAATAGGTGCTGATTTTGGTTTATAAACGTTAAAAACTAATTTTCCACTCAAAATGTTCACTTTCTAAAAATTTGTTACGATAAAAGACAGAAAAATGTATCTGTTATTCTGTTATCATTTATAACAGATCTCATAGCAGATTTTGTAATGCCGAATACGAATTTAAGATTTTAAATAAAAGATTTCTTGAAAGTTCGAAAAATCTGCTATGATTCATAACTCAAAAATTAAGCTTAAAAATTTGTATGGGAAATCATAACAGAATATTTTCATAACAGATCATGGCGAATAGGCCCATATAATGAATTTGACGAAAAATTAAATAATATGAACACATGCATGACCAAACTGTTTGACTAACGATTTGATGAAGAATTTGATAATGTGATCGCCCCTAATCTCCTTACCCTACCTCTTGGTATAAGAACACTGGTTGACACATTAGAGTTGAGTTCTGAGAAATTGATATCCATTTTCTGTCAAACTCGGAGTTCATATTGCCACGTGTTGAATTTTGTAACATTTTGCGGGACAAAATAGTCTGCAGGGATTTATTTGTCGGATAAAAAAAAAAATAATATGTAGAAATGCTTGAGATTTTGTTTATGTTTAATAACTAAAATCAAAATTATATGTATAAAAAACTACAGATTTTGTTTATGTTTACTAATTTGTTTTCGAAGACTGTTTTGAGAAATCCTACTAGCTTCAGTAGAGACTGGTTTTTTTTTTAAGAGATATGGCAGACTGAATTTTGACATTATATGGATAAGAATTTTCGCTGTCATCCTAGTGTGTCTACCTGGGTTTTTATACAATGCCTTACCTTAAGCTGTTATGACACTAGCTTGTTTTAGTATTTTAGAGATCTTGAAACTAGCCGCGGATAAAAGGAAGTGGAATACTTTGCGAGAAGAGATATATATATAGTAGCCTATCCGATATGAACCAAAAATTAAATTGGAAAATTCAAATCTAAAGCATATATCGCACAAGAAAACCAGATGAATTTAACTTTTTTGTAACTTTCAACCACAAAAAATGCAAATTTAGCAAAAAAATGCGTCGTCACAATTTATATTATTGTTTTGCTTTTGTAAAGATTCAAGGAATCTACTACAGTTTTCTCTTTAATAAAAACCATTTTTTAAAACTGGTAATTTTTGTTTTAAAAATTCAAATCAAAAATAAATAGAAAGTTAGCTGCATTGTTTATGTTACAGGCCGTCTCCACTTACAATATTTGATTGCATGTTATCTGTCAAATTGAATTTAATGAAATCCAAATTTCATAATATAAGTCTTAGGTGGGCATTTCATCTCATAAAATTTCATTTTAAGCATGGCGTCAAGCAGATTGTTTCAGATAAACTCGCTTCTAATTGGAACTTTTAAAGTTTCATAAGCAACCGAATTGTTTATAAAAGTTTGTTATCTTTATAGTTTCATTCAACCACCACTTCATTTTATATTTTTTCACTGTTTTTTTGGCAATGCACAAATAATTTCACGTGCATCAAAAAAAATATCGTGCCTGAGATTCAAACCCCAAACCAACGGATCTGAAAAGACAGGAAAAAATATTTTTTATTTTATAAAAAGAAAAGGTTGGGAGCCCCTGGCTCAACCATCTAACTACCACTCTCGGGAGTCCTGATGTTTTTACTCGACCCACACATCCCACCCTACCGTGGAGGATTAAGGGGCAACAAAGAAAAAAAAATCCTCCCAATCGCAAACATTCCCCTTTCCGACCAAATAGGAAATTAGAGGTTTATTTTAAGATACAATTTAATGTATATAACAAACACTTAATACCTAAGCTTACATTCTTTTCTTTTTTTTTTCTTTTAATAAAATTTTATTTTGTTGTGTCGTGTCCAATTTTAAATGCTATCTTCTTGTAGTGTAGTATTTGTGTAAATCTGAGTTTTATTTATTTGTGGCGTAATATGGGCGGAGTTTTAAATTTGATTTATTTATATGGTAGTGTTCGTTTATGTTATGTTAAATATTATTTCTAAATGCCATACAAATATAAAATCTAGAAAAACACAAGCAAATGCTTCAATACGTGTGTAATTTTAAATATTATGTTTTTATAATATTTATAATAATTAAGTAATATTAATAGGGTAATATTTGTTAAGGTTATGTTAAGTTTTAAATTCTGTTATGTATTAATTTAAATTCAATTTTTTAAAATTATTTTCTTTTATTTTTATTTCGAAATAAAAAATGTTTGTATTGTTACTTAAGTTTTTTTTTAGTGTAATATGGTTATAATGTTAAATGTTATTTAATTGTAGTGTAATAGTTGGTTTAAATTTTAAGTATTTTCTTGTATTGCAATATTTATTTATGTTATGATAAGTTTTATTTCTAAAAGAAAAATAAAATCAAGAAAAACACAAACAACTACTTCAATATAAAATACGTTCGAAAACTACAAAACTATTTTCAGGAGTCTGTCGTTTGTCTGCCAGTTTGTTTATTTTGGTTTTTGTCATATGCAAAAATAAAGCAATTAGTAAATTAAAATTAAAAATTTAATAGTATTTCTTTATATTGTTTCTTTTTTTATTTTATAGGTTTCGCGATTTAATAAATTTTAATATCCATGCATTATATATATTTTCAATCATCGTATTATATTACTTTCAATAGATCGTATTATAAAAATTTTTAATTTATTGTGTAATTATTTTAAATTGTCGTATTATATTTAGTCTATACTAAATTTATAGTAAATTACTAGTTAATAAATTACGGTTGATTTTAGAGAAATATTAAGTTTTTCTATCAAGTTCTTTAATTGGGAATTATGAGTAGGTAAGTTAATCTGGAGTTAAACTTTTCGATATATTCAGCCCTACTATAAATAAAGTTTCCCTAAACCAAAATAAACGCTTTTATGAAAATTGTTGATGAATGGTTTTATTTGTGTTAAAAATTTCCGTAAGGTTTGTGATTAGGTAAAATTACAAAAACAAAAAAAACAACAAAAGTCCAGGCAAAGTTTCACTTACAATAGGGCTGATTATATATACACAATATATAAACGAAAACCAATTTCCAAGAGGAAAAAAATAGAAACCTGATTGCCTGGTTCTTAGGCTTTATGGTACTGCCTTGAGTGCTGTTGCTGTAGCAAGTGCTGCTGGTTGGGCCCGGAGGCTGTAGCCACTAGTTAATTAACTAACTTCTTTCTTTGCAGATTCTCTCGCAGAACACATCGGCGTTAAGGCTAAATAATTTTTGGATGCTATTATAATTGGCATAATTTACTTTTAGCTAAAATTCATTTTTTAAACTTTTTTTAATGCCAATGCTTCTATTGCCAAACCTGGAAAAATGAATGGCCGCTTTCAATTGGTTTAGAAGTTATAGTGCTCGAAAGTTGGGAAAATGGACATAAAAAACTTGTGATTTTTGTTTTAATTTTCCTACGTAACCTAGCATTATTGGCATCAAAAGAAAGGTTATGCAATTACCTACTCAAATTATTAAACATAAAATTCCATGCATTACTTTCGAAGTTATAACAATTTTTCGGCTGCGGCGCTTTTCTTTTACGATTCACCCTTTGAAACAATAGCAAAGAGATGAAAAATTTTTCAATAAATAAAATTTTCATACAAAATTTATCGCAACCGGCGCTTTTCTTTAACAATTTATGCGTGGATTCTAATAGTCAATATCTCGTTGAATTGGTAATAGCATAACCTTTCTTTTGATATCCATATCGCATATTTTTATTCGAAAACTAAAAAAATCCCAAGTTTTTACACAATTTTCCAAACTATAATCGCCTATAACTTCTAAACTACTTGAGAGCGGGCCGAAATTTTTTTACCATTAGCGTTTTTAGCTCAAAATACACATTATACAAAAAAATTTTAAAAAGGCGATTTTAGCTGAAAGTAAATTGTTCCTTACAATTGACCGACATTTGTACTCTGTTTTTGTATGCTCTAATTTGAATTTTTCATATAACAGGAAAACTAATAAATTCTATACAAAACTTAGTGTTTGCAACGTTTGCCATATTTATATTCTTCATTATTTTTATCCGCTCCGTTGTTGTTCACTCGCCGACGATTTTAATAAAATGAAAAATACACCGAGTCGGTCCGACATGCTTTCACATGAACGAATTGTCGGTCGAACCGGCAGAAAACTCAAAATTTTTGATTTTCATCGGACATGTCGGTCCGACCGTCTCTTTTGCTTTCGAACGATCGTACATGTCAGCGGACATGGGCATGTCTGATCGTCTGAACTGAGTTTGGTTATTTACACCACGCAATTTTGTTGCTGATGGTCCAATGTGTAGGGTAATTGCACGCTAGTTTAATTATTAGGGATATTCACATGGATCGCACTCCCTATGACCCTGTCAATCCTTGCAACGTTCTACTAGAACTATACACCCCTGACGCACTCGACGCGTGACCGTCGCCAAGGACCTGTGGCAGCTGTTCGTTGTAAAAAAAATGTCATAATTATATACAACGAGAAATCTCAGAATTAAATTAAAAATAAATGCCAGACTTTAATACAAGCAAACTGTCAGATTTGAATTAAGGGAAATGTGAGAATTAAATTCAAAAGAAATGCCAGATTTTAATACAAGCAAACTGTCAGATTTGAATTAAGGGATATGTGAGAATTAAATTCAAGAGAAATGTCAGAAGTTTAATGAAATTAAATGTTGTTGTAGTCTCGTGTGAACACCCTAAGCATGTCAGCCCTGCACACTTCATGTGTATCATCCCTGTTCCGATAATTTTCATTTTTCGATGAAAAGGGAGAATTATCGAAACGGCTTGCTGATCTCTAGTTGCCATTTTGAAAGAATATAATTTTGCGAATTGAAAAAAGAGACGTGTTTCATTTTTTCTTTAGAGTTAAAATCTCAGATGTGGAGTTAGAAACCGAAAATTATAGAAATACATCTCAATAAATTATATTATTAAAAAGCAAAATTGATAAACGCTTAAAACCCGTAACCAGGGCAATGCAGGCAACCGCACCTTCAGCAGCACCTTCTGGAGCACCCCCAGCGGCACTTTCGCCATCGCCTCCAGTTACTTTAGTGGCATCTTCAGCAGCACCCTCAATCGTGTCTTCAGCAGCACCTTCAGCCTTGTCTTCAGCAGCACCCTCAGTCGTGCCCTCAGCAGCACCCTCAATCGTGCCCTCAGCAGCACCCTCAGCTTTGTCTTCAGCAGCACCCTCAGTTGTACCTTCAGTAGCATCCTCAGAAGCACCTTCAGCCACACTTCCGGCTGCACCCCCAAAGCTAGGCAATGTACCAGCAGCACATCTAATTATTTCTGGCACATTTGGAAAAGCTGCGAAAAGTGCAGAGCATGTCCCGACTCCACTGGGCACAATGGGTTCAACATATGATGACTGCGAAAGGGAAGACGAGGCTTCCAATGCTTCAGAAGATGCAGCCATCGATCGGGAGTTAATTCGTCTGCAGAAACGTGCCGAATTTCTGTGCCTTCGAGAACTCGTTTCTAAGCTGGAGGTGGATGCAGCTGCGCTAACCCGACCAAGAATTGACTTCAGCGATGTTGAGAATTCTGTGCCGCCATTCACAGGCGATGACGATTATGTTGTGGTGAAGTGGGTTGCTGACTTCGAAGACGTGATGGCATCAATGAGTGCAAGTGAAGTCGACATGTATCGCTTTGCACGTCGCCTTATTAAAGATACACCGAAAATTTTCTTGCGCACTATTCGCGTCTCAACTTGGCCTGAGTTGAAACAAGCGCTTGTCAAGCGCTTCGATCGTCAGCTGAGTCAGTTTGAAGTATATGAGCGATTACGTCAGCATCCAAAAAAAAAAAAGGATGAATCACTGGATAAATATATTTTGGTAATGACTGAGTCGGCTCAACAAGGCGGGGTGCGGGAAGTTGAACTTGTGCAAATTATAATAGCAGGACTTCAGGATACATCTGCTCAAGTTGCTATACTGGCTGGTGCCACTTCCATTGATGGATTGCTTGATCGAGTAAGGATGTATGAGTCTTCAGTCACTGCTGCCAAGCGATTCAATTCACATGCTGCTAGTGCACCAAGTCGCAGTGTTTCAAGAGCTGGTGAAACTTCAACTCGTTCAACTCCAGCATATTCTGCTGGCATTGGAGCTTCTGCCAGCCGTTGTTTCAACTGTTCTCGTCATGGCCACATGGCCAAAGATTGCACTGAACCAAAACGTGCACCTGGCACATGCTTCCGTTGTGGTGATGCATCGCACAAATACCAAAACTGTCCCAAGAAGAAAGCAGTTGCTACCGGAGGAGCAGCTAGCCTTAGTGCTTCCGATGACATCGATGATGCTGAAGGATCCGTAGGAGCTATGGGTTGGGTAAGTGTTGCGTACCTTCTGAGTCCGAATCAATGCAGACTGTTTAATAAATATTATTCTCTTTTGGACACTGGTAGTCCGTCGAGCTTGTGTTTTGGTGATATGGTGGATACTGGTTACTCAGGTGTTGGAAATCAGTCCATATATACTTATGGTAAAATTAATTGTTATTTAAATTTAGCAGATGAAGTAAAACTTGTTTATTTTCATGTTGTGCCAGATGGTCTTCTACCAGCTAACATTTTAATCGGGCGTAATTTACTTCATCAATAAATAATTAAAAAAATAATTTGTCAAAAATTTTCAATAAAACACCACATATCACCAAAACCAAATTAGTGCATAGTTATGATTCGAACTCGGTGGATAAGGTTTCTGATTCTGTATGTGTTGGTATATCGCGCTGCTCCGCTGTTATTGCAAATATCGATAGTGACCAGGGTTGTTCGATTGGTGTTGGTCAGGGGGGCCAATTTTCATCTTCAAGTGCTGGGGATGTTCTGAATGAATTTTTGGAAATTGCTGTTTCTGAACCTCATTCAGAAATTGATGTTGATCCAAAGCTGGGACTATTACTTATTAAAGAAATACAATCAGTAATAGACCAAGCTTATTTAAATTATGAAAAATCATTAGTTAATACTCCTAACTATGAAATGAGTATAAGTTTAAGTAGTGAGGTACCTTTCTTCAGATCACCACGACGCCTGTCATTCGCTGAAAAAAGAGAAGTACGAAATATTGTGCAGGACCTTCTGAATCGTGGTTGTATTAGACCTAGTGACTCACCTTATGCTTCACCTATTGTTCTTGTAAAGAAAAAAAATGGCGAGACTCGAATGTGTGTAGATTATAGAATATTAAATAAGTTAACTATCCGGGACAATTACCCACTTCCATTAATAGAGGACTGTCTTGAATATTTAGGAAAAAAGAAATATTTTACATTGCTTGACCTTAAGAGTGGGTTTCATCAAGTGCGTATTGAAGAAAAATCAGTTAAATGCACGTCATTCGTTACACCCGAGGGACAATTTGAGTACCTAAGAATGCCCTTTGGCCTTAAGAATGCCCCTTCAGTTTTTCAAAGATTTATTACGCGAATTCTTAAGAAATTTATAGATGAAATGCAGATAATAGTTTACATGGATGATATATTGATTGCTAGCGAAACGTTTTCTGAACATCTTCAGTTACTTCGGCTGGTTTTACGTTGCATTGCCGCCAATGGCCTAGAGTTGCGACTCACTAAGTGTAAATTTGCTTATACAGAACTTGAATATTTAGGTTATAAAGTGTCCCCTGAAGGAACCCGTCCTGGTATTCAGCATTTAAAAGCTATTCATAACTACCCTATGCCTAAGAACCAAAAAGAACTTCATTCTTTTGTTGGATTATGTTCTTAGTTCAGGAAGTTCATCTCGGGTTTTTCACAAAAAGCTCGTCCGCTTTACAAACTTCTTAAAAAAGATAGTAAGTTCGATTTTAATCCTTAATGTATTAAATCGTTTCAAAACCTTAAGGAAGAACTTGTT
This sequence comes from Coremacera marginata, assembly GCA_914767935.1. Taxonomy (NCBI): domain Eukaryota; kingdom Metazoa; phylum Arthropoda; class Insecta; order Diptera; family Sciomyzidae; genus Coremacera; species Coremacera marginata. Next base: position 70,967,140 of record OU612044.1, on the reverse strand, counting down.
TCCTCGACAGTGTTGGCAATATATGACCCTTCTAAGGAAACAGAACTTCATTGCGACGCTAGTAAGTTAGGATTCGGAGCAGCATTATTGCAGCTCCAAGATGATACAAAATTTCACCCAGTGGCATTTTTTTCGAAAACTACTTCAGGTTCTGAAATGAATTATCACAGTTTTGAACTTGAGACCTTAGCTATAGTGACTGCTTTACGTGTTTATTTGGAGGGAATTCATTTTACAATAGTGACAGATTGCAATTCATTGACCATGACACTTGCGAAGAAAGATGTTAACCCTAAGATAGCACGCTGGTCCCTAGAACTGGATAACTTTGATTACGAAATTCGTCATAGGTGTGGAAAATCGATGGGTCATGTCGACGCTCTTAGTCGAATGCATGTAGTAGCTGCTATTGACTCAATAGATGTAGATTTTCAACTTCGTGTTGCACAAAGCAGGGACCCAGCCTTGATGAAGCTCCGACAAACACTAGAAGAAAGTGACCTGCCAAATTATGCTATGCAAGATGGGATAATTTTTAGAAAAGATAAATCGGGGCGATTATTATTTTACGTACCCAAAGAAATGGAAGCTAATTTTATAAGGCAAATCCACGAAAGCATAGGGCACTTCGCAGCTACTAAATGTTGTGAACAATTACGCCTACATTACTGGTTCCCTGGAATGAAAGCTAAGGTAGAAGATTTTGTAAAAAATTGCATTCAGTGTATAATATTTTCAGCTTCCGTCAGGAAAACGGAACAATCGCTCTTCAGTATACCTAAGCGTCCACTTCCGTTTGACACCTTGCATATTGACCACTTTGGTCCTCTTCCAGCTCTTCAGTCTAAACAAAAACACCTTCTGGTAGTCATTGATGCTTTTACGAAATATGTTCGACTTTACCCTACGAATACTACGAGCACGAAGGAAGCTTGCCCAGCTTTGGATAAGTACTTCAGCTACTATAGCAGACTAGCACGCATTGTTTCTGATAGGGGCACCTGTTTCACTTCTTCAGAATTTAAAGATTATTTGGAAACGAAAAATATTGTTCACGTGAAGGTTGCTGTTGCGTCCCCTCAGGCAAATGGTCAAGTAGAGCGAATAAATAGAATTCTTAAGAACATGCTTGGAAAACTTACAGAGCCACTTCAGCATGCTGACTGGTGCAAGCACTTGTCAGAGGTTGAATGGGCTATAAATAATTCCGTTCAGAGATCAACAGGTTTTTCTCCAAGTCGCCTTCTGTTTGGTGTCGAACAGAAGGGTCCGTCAGACTGACGGCGTCAGTTGATCACTTAACGGAATATCTGAGTGACAGGGGTCTTGAGTCTGGTGAAAGGGACCTAGAAGCTGTTCGTTCCGAAGCCTTATGCAACATTGAGAGGGTGCAAGAAAAAAGTAATAAGTGGTTTGAAGAGCATTGTAAGCCGGCTCGCCAGTACCAGGTGAATGATCTTGTGGTTGCTAAAAATGTTGATACTATTGTGGGTAGCAATAAAAAGTTCATACCTCGATACCGCGGACCATATATAATACATAAAGTACTTCCTAATGACAGGTATGTATTGCGCGATATCGAGGGTTGTCAGATTACACAAATGCCTTACGATGGGGTAGTTGAATCGCGGCGTCTTAAATTATGGAAGTCGGCTGACAACATACAGAATCGGCTACCTACGTAGCACTTAAGTTATTTAATTTATAAATCTATATAAGTCACATATGTTCAAATATCGTTTAAAAAAAAAAAAAAAAAAAAAAGATCGAGCCGATCTTATTGGTCAGATTGACCGAGATGTTGTAGTCTCGTGTGAACACCCTAAGCATGTCAGCCCTGCACACTTCATGTGTATCATCCCTGTTCCGATAATTTTCATTTTTCGATGAAAAGGGAGAATTATCGAAACGGCTTGCTGATCTCTAGTTGCCATTTTGAAAGAATATAATTTTGCGAATTGAAAAAAGAAGACGTGTTTCATTTTTTCTTTAGAGTTAAAAATGTCATATTTAACTAAGAGAGAAATGTCAAATTTAGCTGAAAAGAGAAATGCCAAACTTGTATGCCACAAAATGTCAGATTTTATTGAAAGTTACCAGTCAGCGTTGGAAAACCAAAATTGTCATAATTTAATGAAAAAGACTGGTCAAAATTGAATGACAAAAAACTTTCAGACTTGAATGAAAGACAAAAGTATGAAATAAATTCAAAAGATATATCAGAGTATAAATAAATGATTACTGTCCGATTTGAATAAAAAAAAAATGTTAGATATTAAATCTAGTAAAGTGTCACATTTAAATAAACGGAAAAACGTCAATTTTATATGTGAAAGAACATAAAATTTAAATTAAAAGAAATGTCAGAATTTTAATGAAATGAAATGTCAGATTAAGATAAGAAAGAAATATTTCAAATTTGAACGAAGAAAAAAATGTAAGATGTCAAATTAAGAAAGTAGGTCAGGGCAAAAACATTCGCAAAATTGTTTTGATTGTACGGATTTGCGTACGTATCGAATTTGATTACAGCATCGCATTGATTGGCGCATCGCAATATAGAGTAGGACCTCAGCTGTCAACGTCAGTGTCAGCTGTCAAGAAACGGGTTGACTGTCCAAGTCAAAGTGTCAGCTGTCACAGTCGTCGGTCAAAGTCAAAGTGTCAGCTGTCAAGAAACGTGTTGACTGTCCAAGTGAGTCATCTTTCAAAGTCATCAGTCACAGTCATCTTTCAAAGTCATCTATCAGCTGTCACGCCTCGAACGCGTCAGTCGTGGTATGAGGAGTATGTCACTCATGTTTGCATACACCACTGCTATGGCGAATTCTGGCCTCCATGTTCGAATGTGAATTCAACTTCCCAGTTAAAGCCATCTTCAAAAATGGAAGCACGAATTCACCACTTTGTGTGCCGTTACATGCTGTCTATCCTAGGTGTTGGGTTTCGACTTTCAACCCTGACTGCCATAACACCATCGCGATTTTTTTCATTAGTTCGACGTGAAACGCTAGTCAGTAGTTGCACAAATCGCTCGGTTCCTTGAATGTGTGGAGGAATTTGTGGATCCGGAAGCGGTAGATCGCCAAATTTCTATGTATTCGAGCAAATCGTTATAGGGTATGTGTGCAGTGAATGGCCACTCCGATAAAATGCTATCATTATCTAAGTTTATTATGTCAACATTATTAGTGCAATTAAAATTTATAGTGGGCTTTTTGTTAGCTCTTCATAATGTTGGTTCGTGAAGTTCTTCACGATACTATCAAATTTTTTTAAGGCCCTCTCGCGCACTTCCTTTTTGTCGACAAAAATCATTGTTAGTAGCACATTTTCTGAGTGAGCAAAATATGCGATATTTCGAACGACATTATTTTAAGTTTGCACAGATTTTGTGGCAAATATTGTGTTGTACAAATAAATTTACATAAGAGTACGCTGTCCAGTATAACCGAGTTGTAATACTTTACATTAAAGTAAATAGGTACGTAAACTTTCATAACAAATGTTGCTAAAATTATTAAGTTTTCGGATAATGAATTTGTAGTTATATGCATAACTACGAAATATAGAAAAATAAGAAACTTTAGTTTTTTTTTTTTGCACAAAATTGAGGTCATTTTAGGTTATAAATCAAAAAATATGTATCCAAAAAAAAAAATCGAACGATTAAACACCCAAGAACTCTTTACTACCCCAAAAAAGTTTTTTGTCGGTCAACCAGTCTCCACATATCTTGCTTACCGCAAAACTTAAAAGCCTTTCACGGCATTGCACTTTTCTACCTTATTGACTAATATTTTTGCACCAAACATGTCAGGAGTAAATCTTAAATAGTTACATTTTAATAATGTAAAAAAATGTTGGTCTAAACTAAAACACAGCTTCAAAAAAAAAAAAATTTTAGAACAGGGTTTTTTTCAAAGAAAGGAGGCCCGTGAAAGCTTTTTGAAAATTAATCTAAACATCAAAATTGTTTAGTTATCCAAACAGCTTTCGAAAGCGCATGAAATTTCTATTCGAACAAGCCCAAACATCATCACTTTTGTTAAGTTTCTTAGAAGATTTAATAAAACTTATGCATATTTTAAAAAAAATATGAAATACGAAAAGTTTCTCGTTAAAAATCGATTTTCGTCCAATTTGTCGTAGATTACGAATTTGATAACTACTTGGTCGAGTAACATCCTGGAACAAGGGGAAATTTTTTCAAAACATCATATTTCAAAAACCTATCCATAGAAAATTTTTTTATTGTAATATTCGTGTTTAGAAGGCCAAAGTCCATAAGAAAAAATTAGTGGCATGTGGATCACAGAAATTTTTTTGGATTTTGGCGCCTAGTGTTATGAGAACATTTTGAGTTCACGACTTTCCTCATATTGACCTCATACTTAGTTCAAAAACATGCGCCAATGAACTTACTATTACCTCATATACGTCTCATAAATAACTATTTATGACTTTATGCGAAAAATTTGCAAATCGAAAATAGTTCACATAGAACTCATTTTGAGCAAGAATGCGTGCTGTGGCGACATGTTTTAGATTTGCAAACTTCGATGGTCGACAATTTTTCGAAAATTGTTATGTTGTAACATATTCCACAGGCGATCATTTTGATAAAATATCGCTTTGTTTCATTTTTCAGACAGTTCCATTGATTCTTTTTTAATGTACTGCGTACTTTAACATTGATATTTCGCTTCGAAATTTGCTTCGAAAGTAAGTTATAACATGTAGCCACTGAAAAACGGGGAAGTACATTATTTTTTTTTTCTGAAAAGCAGCATTTACAAACCAATTTAACACTGCCGTATAATTTAAGACATGTCGGTAATGTTGTTGTTCCTGCTTTTCGTAAGCCAATTTATAGAAACAATTATTCAATACTGTCCCGTAGATTATTTAACAGACTTCCACCTTCAATTAAGTGCTTAGAATCGCAAAAGATATTTTTAAAGTATGGCTTCTCGGTTATAGTTTACAAGAAATTGAATTGCGTCTTCTTCCGAGTACGTAATCCTGATTAAATAAATACTTTACAGTACCATTTATTTGCAGTGCACTTTCTTAATATACGCTATCATTTCCTCTTCTTCATTTTTATCTATTCCTCTACTTCACTTCCTTCTCTCTAATATATAGGTTGTATTCCATAGTTTAAGATCGTTTTTAAATTTCCACACATATGACATTTAACACAGTATTTACATATACTATTAACGTCACTACCATTCTCCATTCTTTTCAAATTTTAAATGTTAATTATTGTTTATTAAATTTTAAATGTTAAATATTATTTGTTAGTTTTAAATCATTTAATCTTATGTTTGGAATATTAATTCATTATTTGTATTGTAATAAATTTGTATTGCATTATTATCAATGGAATTTGAGAAATAAAACTGAACTAAAAACTAAAACTATTAGAAAAGATTTGAAGTATTCTTAGGGTTTTTCCATTCGCCATTAAGTCATAGACCATTTGCTACAAATTCTTTCTCTGTTATAGTAGTGCACTTATGTTTTTGTGATATTAAGTAAATATATGTTAATAGTTAATTTAAATATTTTTGATAAGGTCAAAAAGAAGTTCTGTCATATAACATGAAACATAGAAGAGACAAAAAATTATATAACAGCAATGTGCAAATTTTCAAAAACAAATTTTTGATTTATGTTCAACAGTTTCTCTGTCTAATGGTAATTAAAAAATTATGTAGTGCACTTATGGTGGACATTAGAACAAAAATTTCACATAAAAAATTTAGGAGGTATTCCTGGTTGGCAAAAATTTTTGTTCGATTTTTTTTTACATATTGAATAAATATTTTTACATATCTTTATAGCTTGGAATATCGTCCTAAAAGGGTTTTTTGAAATTCGAAATACTTTAGGAGATATGGCTTTTTTTTGCCCAGCAATGTTTTCGCCAAAATGCGATTTACTTAATTTGGCTACTTTTTGAATGCAACGGTTTGAAGCAACCACCGAATTTCGTTCAACGCGTTCTTTAGTAGGTAATATCTTGTTTGTTCACGCATTTCAAAAATAAATGAATACACATTTTAGTGCTTAGGTATAGGAATGTTGGCAGCGTTTAGTTCACTTTGAATTGAGTTATAAACCGGGCGAGCGCGCGCATACACTTTTGAAAAGTACAGTTTTGATAAAAATTTTTGTTTGTGCTATAGACAATGGATAGAAAATGTAATAGAAATAAAAATAAAAGAAACACTGTTAGCAATCGAAAAACTCGTCCCTTGAAACGCCAGTTTCGTGGTAGCCAACACAAAAGAGATGAAGCATATGCACACCGGCGTGCGCACTATTGAGATTGCCAATTATATTGCAACTGTCATATTTAACGAAGTTTTTTGCCAATACTCCAAATAATGAACCTAATGGCTATCCCGATTGGCAACGTCATATATGATTTCGCTATGTCTCGGAACGAAGAACGTTTGAAAAGGTCCGAAGCCAGAGCTCTGGCCGCATCAAAAGAAGGTAGAACTGCCCAAAGAGCCGCTGAGTCATCATTTTTTGAAGAAGAGGAAGGAGTTCTTTGGGCTGGCATTACAGATTCTTATATTTAAGTATTTCACAAAAAAAAAAATTGTTTTATTGCATAAAATTGTCTTTGAATTTTTTCGAAATCTAGTTTTTGAAATTCGGAGCCACCTTTCTCCTGTTCTACTGAACTGATTTTGATGAGACCAAGTGCAATCGACGCAGAATTATCTAATTTTTAAAACTGTATGCTCAAATTTTTCATTTCAATTTTGTTTTGATGCAAAAAAATAACTTCAAACTTAAACGCGTTTATCTCGAAACCACGTTTTTTGAGATTGTGGCCCAGATTGCGCCCGTAGTTCTGAACCGATTTTGATGAACCAAAATGCAATCGACGCAGAATTGTCACCAATTCTAATTCCTACTCGGGTAGGAGTAATTCCAAATCCTAATTCCAAAACCGGATTTTCATTTTTCAATGACCGCCCTTTTGTAAAAAATAATCGCAAACGTATGGTTGAGATAGGGACCAGAATTACATCTGTACTGAACCTAACTTCTCCTACTTTTTAAATTTCAGATGATCCGAAGACGAGTTATCCGGGCCACAAGCAGCATACCTTTTTTTTCAACGCCCAAACTTGAAGGCTGACACCTTTTTGAACAGCCCTCGTACAAAGGAAAAAAATTTTTTTCTGATTTAATATGTTCTTAATACAATAAAAAAACAGAATTTAAATAATTCTTTGCATTTTCAACTGAGAAGTTTTTCAAAGAGGGTCCAAAAACAGCCTTCCAAATAGGAATACTCCCTCAAGAACACAAAAATCTAAGCAAAAAACTTTAAAAAAAACCGACTACAAAATTTCTACAAAGTAAAAAATAATTTTAAAATAGTAATATCTTGCCTTTTATTTTTTGGTCATATTTGATAATTTTTTTAAACATATTACATAGGAAATCTTATAATTTTTTTCTAATATGTTTTATTATCATAAATGTATTAATTTCTTTGTGAATACAAAAGCTTTTAAGGTCGGCGCTAATATAATCAGACTTTTCATCAGAAGCGCCAACTTTAAACCTTTTATATTCATAAAGAAAGTAATATATTTAGGGTAATAAAACATACTAAAAAACATAAAATAATAAGTTTTCCAATGTAATAATATGTTTAAATAAATTATCAAATGACCAAGAAATCAAAAGGAAAAGGTATTTTAAAATTATTTTTTACTTTGTAGTGATTTTGTGGTCAGGTTTTTTTAAAAAAGTTTTTATTTCTTTCTTTTTAGAGTGTTTTCTAATATTGCTTTTCTAATTTCTTTCTTGACCGTTATTTGTAATAATTGTGTCTACCTGTGACATGGTTTTCTCGAAGGCTGAGGTAAAACTCAGCCGCCCCAGGATCCTGTGAAAGATCCACTAACTTTAAAATAACAAAATTATTTTGAAATAAAAACACGCAGGTTTTTCAATAATGTAAATATTCCATCTTTTGAACAATTTACCAACTTAGTATCTTAAATAAGCAGCCTCAGATAGGAGTTGGCTTGAGTATTGGTGGGTTACGGTCTCAGTCTTTTGGTATTCGGTTGGTAAGCGCTTCAGTAGCCAGTAAGTGTCTCGGTAATCGGTTGGTAAGTACTTGTGTTATCAGTGATTACCTCGGCAATCGGTTGGTCAGCTCTCTGGCGCTGGTTAATGTCTCAATAAGTATTTGAACACTCGGTCACGGCTTGGTAATCGCTTTAGTAACCAGTAAGTGCCTAGGTAATCGGCTGGTAAGCACTTGGGTAATCAGTGATTACTTCGGTAATCGGCTGGTTAGCTCTCTGGCACTGGGTAGTGCCTCAGTAAGTGTTGGAACACTCGGTAACAGCTTTGTAATCGCTTCGGTAGCCAGTGAGTGCCTCGGTAATCGGTTGGTAAGTGCTTCGATAATCGGTGGTGGCTAAAGAAAGGAACGCTCCCATAAAATCTTGTAATTAAATTAAATTAAATTAGCCGCAGCAGAGAGCGTTGCAGCGTTTGCCGGCGTCGCAGCCCCGAAGAGAACCTTATGGTCGGTCGAAGCAGTGACGCGGTAAATAAAAAAAAGAAGAAAAAGAAGAAGAGAATAGTGACTCGGTAGCTAGTGCCTGTGTCGCTGGTAGCGAGTACCTGCGTCGCTGCCCCGAGGAGGACCTAGCGGTCGGTCGAGGCAGTGACGCAGTCAGAAAATACAAAAAGAAGAAGAGAATAGTGACGTGGTAGCGAGTGCCTGCTTCGCTGCCCCGAGGAGGACCTAGCGGTTGGTCGAGGCAGTGATGCGGTCAGAAAATACAAGAAGAAGAAGAGAATAGTGACGTGCTAGCAAGTGCCTGCGTCGCTGCCCCAAGGAGGGCCTAGGTCCGTCGAGGCAGTGACGTGGCATATAGGTCGGAGGAAATACGCAAGGGAACCACTAAATATAAATCAACAGTAAAACCGTCTAACACTGCCCTGCGGAGGACCTTTCGGTCGATCAAGGCAGCGGCGCGGTGAACAGTTCATCGTTGCCTCGGAGAGGACTTTGCAGTCGGCCGAGGCAACGGCTACTACTCTTCTTCGGTCGATCGAAGCAGAGATTTTGAACTTACCTAAAGAAAGGAACGCTGCCTTCACCAATTTCGTGGTCTTCATTTATGTGACTCGTAAAGAAAACTCTTTGCGAACTATACTCTATTTTCCTATGCGTATGCAAATAGTGCTTGCTGGCTACGGGCACATTGATTTGTTGTTGCCTGGTCTGATTGATTGGTCTATTTTGGCACTGTTGTTTGTTTGTCATTTATTTTATGTATGTCGTGTTGTTTGGTAATCTCCTGGTTTGGCTAGTTGCTGTGGTTGTTGTTATTTTGTGTATGTCGTGTTGTTGGTAGCTTACTGGCTTGGCTAGTTACAGTGTTTGTTGTTATTTTATGTATGTTAAGTTGTGTGTAGCCTATCTGTGGCTGCTTGTATAGATTAAATGATAAGTATATTATTATTATCTTTAATTATTAATATAATTCTATGATATTCTTAGTATAATTCTATGGAATGATTTATTATAGTGACTTATGCAGTATAATTAATAATAATATTATGCTATTAAGAAGAAATAATATGAAATATAAATAGTGTTAAATATTGATTTGTAACGCCATGTTACAGTGCACCCCACTTACTTTTATTGCTTGGCGATAACCTCTCATATGGCGGAGATTTGAGGTCTTATGGACCCGTACTACCATCTTACGACGGTAATTTCACCAGACCGCTAACGCTTCGGCTCAGCCGCTCATATGTATATAACTAAATTTTTTTTTTATAAATAATCAAGATTCCAATACTTCAAAATGAACAATTTCTTCAATAATTTTATGATTATTAATGGATATAGTAAAAATAATAAAAATAAAATAAAAAATAATAAAAGGAAATATTCGAATTTCAAAAGAATATAAAAAAATTATGTTTTTATGTTAGTTTAACCATTTTCCACTGCTGCTGGCAACGTAGTTCAGCTTGTCGATCCGCCGGAGGCATTTATAGTATTTTTTTTGCTGCAATTAATAATTGGACAATATTTGGGACAAGAGAGTTCCGCCTTTCGAAATAAGCAAAAGAATGTATGGCACACAAAATGCAATGCGAGCATTTTGTACATATGCTAATCTCAAGAATGTTTCCGGGTAATTTTAATCTCGGTCAGAAAATAAGAAAATGTAATTGTGAAACCTTTGTAAATATGTTAAGCTAGACTTAAGTATGTAAGAACTCCGCCAGGTCTCGACCTGCCTGTCCCAAGCCAGGAAAAAGGAGGAGGGTTGGGTAGTAAGACATAAGTTTGGACGCTATAAGACATGCTTCCTACATGGACAAGTCTTGTCGTGCCCCGTAAAACCTTCCCAAGCCAAGGTGTCTGGATTCGTGCCGAGGGCTGAATGGTGCAGGGAGTTAAACATGTGACACTATGAGATACCGGGCGCCCTCTCATAGTAACATCCTTGGTGCGTGCATACGGGGCTCTACATGTACTCGACCCCATTTCCCTAAGTAAAGAAACGTTTATGGATAACTTACAAAAAAAACCAAAACAAGTCACGGAGTCAGAAGAAGAATCTCTACTCCGTTCGTCGGGAAGCACCGAAACGGATATTGAGCAGATACTAACGGCCACTCTCAATATCCAATCAACACCAAAGAGGAAGGACAGTGCGTCATCTCAGGGTCTATCAGAACCAAGCAATGACGTAGCTGTCGATGCTGTACCGCGCTCAAGCACTCAGAAACCTTTGGCTTCTAGTGACAGGCGCGGAGGAACACCAGCAGAGGTACGAGTACTTTACTGGTGCTCAAAAGAGGCGGGAAGCCGCCATGGTCGGGGATGGTGTAGAACTCGAAGTTGCCAAGCAATTGAAAAGACAGCGATACGCCATTGTCTTAGAATCAAGCGCTGCAGAGGGCGCAGATGATCCAAATGCAAACAAGCGGCAAAGATCAAGGGAGAAGTCTCCAAGCGAACAAGAGCAGTCGACTAAGAGACACAAGCAACGGAAAAGCCAGGAACAGAAGCAATCAGCTCAATCCCTAACTTTAACCAAAAATGCTCAGGACGGTCAGCCTAGCACCTCGAAACAGTCTTACAGAGACGCCATGGCCGCATGTAAGGTTGCTATCATGCATAGTATGCATCCAAACAAAATCCTGACTGATGAGCAGATCACACTCATCAAAAGAAGTTTGCTGACGGAGTTTGACAAAACCGGAAACACGTCTGCAAATCTAGGATTTATCACCAGCCAAGCAAGGGATGGGTGGCTCTCTCTAACTTGTTGCAACAAAGAGACACGTGATTGGATCATGGTTGTGACAGCGAAAATCAAACCATTCCCAGATGCCAGCTTAAAGGTAATTGAGGGCAATGATATACCCAAACTGTTCACCTGCTTCACCTACATTCCTCCCGAAGATGTCATGCCTGCAAGCTCCCTCATGGTTCGACTGGCCAGACAAAACATGGGACTTACAACATCTGGCTGGCGTGTTTTGAGACAGCAAAGAAGCAATACAGGTGGTGAAACAATAACTCTGTCTGTCGATGAAGCCTCAAAGGACAAAATCCGTGCTCGAGGAGGGAAGGTAAAGGTATAGGAAAGACGGTAACACAACCCCACCCTAATCGCAATGCTGAACCAGATAGAAGAAGGGAGGTCAAACCCCATTCAAAACCGGCAGCCAAGCGAATGGCGGTAACGAACGCTAGTTCAACGAGCAGCAGAGACTCCTAGCTTCAATCTGCTCAGAGAACTCAACAACCACGGCCACCACCAAAAATGGTTGTTTCCAGTGCAAGCTCGACAAGCATCAGAGACTCTCAATCTCAATCAACTCAGAGAGCAAAACTAGCCAAACAAAGCTAGCCACTCAGACGCTCCAAGAACGTCTGGTGGAAAGGAGCCGAGATGGAAGAGGGCGGGAATCAGGCCCGGTTGACCAAAAAAGTATATGGGTCTAAGGTGTATCCAGGTAAATCTCCAACATGCTAAGGCTGCCTCGGCAGTCTTAACACAGTGCTTCTACCGGGATCACCTTGATGTTGCCTTTATCCAGGAACCGTATGTTAATAGGAACCAGATAAAGGCTCTCACAGGTGAGTTGCTTTATGATTCCTTCAATGTAGGAAGACCTAGAGCATGTTTATTAGTTAGACGTGATATTAATACTCTTCTAATTCCAGAGCTCACTACCAAGGACCAAGTTGCGGCTATGGTGGAGATACCCTCTGAGGCAGGTAAGACAGATATCATAATTTGTTCAGCTTACCTGGCTGGAGATTCTACCGACCTCCGATTTCTGGAGCTACAGAGACTGGTGGAACATTGTGCCAGGACCAACAAGCCTGATATTGGACCTGACAAGGACAAGGACCTGATATTGGGTTGTGACGCAAACGCCCACCACACAATATGGGGCAGCTCAGATTTTAACATTAGAGGTGAGTGCCTTTTAGAATTTATAAATTAGTTTAATTTAGAAATTCTGAATGTAGGGAACCGTCCCACTTTTATAAATAGAATAAGAGATGATGTCCGTGACCTCACACTCTCAACCCCATTTAAAAAAAATTTTATCGTAAACTGGCAGGTTTCAGTGGAAACGTCCATGTCTGACCACCAACAAATTCGTTTCGATATTGAGATAGGCACCAAGTTTAAAAACACCTATAGGCAACCAAGATCCACAGATTGGGAGTTAATATAATAAACTCCTCATGGTAAACTTAAATCGTTGCAATAGGAAGGTAAGAAACATTGATGACCTTGATATAGCAAGTGATAACCTTATCACAGCTATCCAAACTTCCTACCAAGCCTGCCCAGAGACCACAAAAACTGGAAATAGGCACACTCCTTGGTGGAACAAGAAATTGGCCAAACTTAGGACCGTAACTAGGAAACTATTTAATAGAACCAAATCAACTGGTGATTGGGACAGCTATAGAGAAGCCCTCACCAAATATAGCAAAAAGATTAGAAGTGCAAAGAGGAACTCATGGAAGTCCTTCTGTGAAAGTCTTAAAGACACCAGCAGTAGTGCAAAAATCCAAAGAGTTATATTTAAAACTCACACTAATGACATCGGCCTGCTAAGGAGACCGAATGGCACATTTACCAATGATCGCCTCGAGACTCTAAAGCTCCTTGCCGATACCCACTTCCCGGGTTCTACTACATTGACTGGAACTCCAACGAACCTGTTATAGACAGGGCATAGAAGACCAAACATAATAGATTGGAGATTATCCAGATCAATCTTCAACGAGGTCAGGATAAAATGGGCTCTCAGCACATTCCAACCATACATGGCAGCTGAAGTAGACGGCATCTTTCCCGCACTCTTGCAAAATAGCTTAGTGCTACTAATGCCTTTCCTAATAGCTAGTTTTAGAAAGAGCTTCGCATAGGGTACTATACCCAAAGCCTGGAGAGAGGTTATTGTTAGATTTATACCTAAAATGGGCAGTAGACCTTCGGATCAACCAAAATCGTATAGACCAATAAGCATTACCTCCTTTCTCCAAAAAACTATGGAGGGAATTGTTCATCGGCATATCAGACAGGGTTGTCTTAGAGACCATCCGATGCATTCGCAACAATATGCATATCAACCAGGGAAATCCCCGACTCATGCTCTTCAGATCCTTACAAACAAGATTGTAAAACCACTGGGGAATAAAGAATATGCAATCGGGTGCTTCCTAGATATTGAAGGTCCTTTTGACAACACCGAATACGCTCATATAAGCGAATGCTTTCAGCGCAAAGGTGTTGATAGAACAACAAGTGCTTGGGTGCATAACGTGCTGAAAGTCAGGAATATGAAATCAACTTTGGGCACGGTAGAACTAAGAGTACTCGCCGCAAAAGGTTGTCCACAAGGTGGAGTAAAACGATCCACAAAACAGCTCAAGCCAAGCTCCGCAAATTGCAACGACTCGCTTGTGTATGTATCACACGAGCGATGCGCTCTGCTCCAACTGCTGCTTTGGAGATTTTGCTTGGTATAAAACCATTACATCTTCTTGTTAAGAAGAAGCTCTGCTCTTCACAGTCAGGCTCATCATTGACAACAATTTCATTATTCCAAGTAATACTCACTCAGCGCTGTTAGACGAAATAACCAAGGACGAGAATCTAAGGTTATTACCCTGCGATCTCTGCCTTCCAAAATCCAACTTCTACAAAAACTTCCAAGTCTCCTTCCCAAACAGAACCACATGGGAAAAAGAGTGGCCACGGTTCACTGGTGACTTCCACGCCTGGTATACTGACGGGTCAAAGACAGATGAAGGGGTGGGAGCTGGAGTTTTTGGCTTAAGGCAGGGAAAACCTATATATGCCAGCATGGTCACAGGTAATTCAGTCTTCCAAGCTGAAGTCCACGCCATTGAGATCTGCCTAAGAGAGTATGTAAACAGTCCCACTAGGAACAAAAACATTTACATTCACTCTGATAGTAAAGCAGCTCTTCTTGCACTTATAATAGTCTTCTTGCGCATATAAAATCACGTCCAAACTCGTATGGGATTGCCTACCAGGTCATAGCGGCTATTTAGGTAACGAGATTGCGGACGAACTAGGCAGGAAAGGGGCTGCAGGGCCCTTCATAGGCCCAGAACCATTCGGCGGGATACCATGGGGCACTATGCGCCATAACATTAAAATGTGGCTAAACAGCTAAACTTCATTACTGAAGGGAAACTGAAGGTAACAAACAGGCGAAACATTCATGCCAACCACTTCGTTCCAAAGAACGAAACAATTCCTGACTCTAAGTGGAAGATGTATCAGACTTGTCACAGGTTTCCTAACTGGACATTGTAAGGTAAATAAGCACTTATCAACCATGGGTATAGTCCAGGAAGATCTGTGTAGACTATGTAATGAAGATGAAGAAACAGCAGAGCACATCTTGTGTCACTGTAACGGTCTAATCAAGACCCATCTTCGTTACTTAGGTGGATTGTACCTAGAACCGCATTTAATAGCGGATAGTTCACCCAAGGACATTGCTCGGTTCCTAACGCACTTAACGATTAAGGATGAACTATAACTTATAGAGGTTTGTTACAATAGGCCTTTGAGGCCGCAGTAACTAGGTGACTTGCTCCCTCCTCACTTAATTCACTAACTAAGTATGTAAGAAAATTAAGAAGAGAAGCAAACCCAGATAAATTATAAATATCTGTGCTTCAGCTTAAATAAAACACAGTATGTTACTATTTCGATAACACCAAGAAGTATTTCTTTTCTTTCCTCTGGAGCGGACTAGTGCATATTGAAGTATGTATAACGGGGCTAGTAAACTTTAATGAAAAATACACACAAAACAAATGGGGCATTTTAATGCTTCGACAGTCGGCAACGCCTTGCTGCAACATAAGCCCAAAAGGCAACACATGAAAAATCTTTATGTCCTGACGACATAAATATAATTCATGTACATAGGGAAGTAGGAACAAGTTTCAGGACATTCG
Organism: Coremacera marginata; assembly: GCA_914767935.1. NCBI lineage: Eukaryota > Metazoa > Arthropoda > Insecta > Diptera > Sciomyzidae > Coremacera > Coremacera marginata. The sequence continues at coordinate 70,951,578 of OU612044.1, read as the reverse complement.
TAAAAAGAACCTACGGGTATCCTCATAGGGAGGATCCCAACATTTTTGGCGCAGCCGGTAGGATCCTTTTGTTCAGGAGAACAGCAAGGATAATTTGAAAAAAAAAATTTTTTGAAAAAAAAATATATAAAATAGACTCAAAATAAAAATTAATATATTTTTGAAATATTAGAATGAAATTAATCGGTAGGATCCTCTTTGTTTACGGGAACATCACTTAAACTTTTAATAAATATGACAAGGCATGGTACCTTTTGGGTTTTTACATTTTGGGGTACATTTTGGGTTTGAAGAAGGAAGTTAAATCCCCTGTGTATATGAGTGCTTAATGTTTGAAAGAATATGTAGAAAGTTTTTTGGGAGTTTAGTTTCGTTAAACAAGCGAGTTGAGTCCAACTCAAGATTGATTATGGAGCAAAAATTTTTTGGGAATTGAATTGTGTTAGTAGGATCCACGTGGGTCCTGCTAGATATAAGTATGATTTCAAGAGTGGTTTGAAATGATAGTATTTTTATTATTAATTACGTTCATTGTCAACATCATTTTACTACGTGGCGGTCTGAAGGACTTTACCTGTCAAATACGAAGCAGAAGATTAACCTGGCGGTGGACTTATATGAAAAAGGAAACACATGTGTAAATAAAGTAACTCACCTTGGAAGAACATCGGTCAGCACCAAGAGATTCGAAACGAGATGAATTTTGAACGGAAAGTTGTGATTTGTAAATTTTGAAAAATATTGTTAATATGTATTGCATCAAATAAATGAATATGCGAAAAAAATTATTATTTTTAACTAACTGGGCTCACGGGCGAATTGATTGAATAAAGTACCCTTCGGCTTAGTGCGTTAGAAAAGGAGCGCAGTAATTATAACTTGCTTTCTTTAAATGGATCAAACTAGTGACATAGAGAGAAGGTATCTAGATCTCATAGGAGAATTGGACAGGATTTTGGAAAAATGATGGGTTCGAGCAAAAGTGGTTATATCAAACAAAGATAATTTCGCTTTGGTGGGGAAAAATTTGACAAAGGTAGAAGAGGCAGACGTAGTGTTGCACAAGAGTCACGAGTCACGTCACGAGCACAAGAGTACACATCAAGCAAGGAGATTTGAGGAGTATAGGAGAGATTTTGAGGCTCTGAGAACAAAGTTAGGCGAGGTGCAACAACTAAGAATAGGAGACCAAGGTAGATCACAAGACATATCTACGAGAATATAGAAATAAAAGATAATACAATGAATCTAAACGCAGTAGCTAAGACCGTGAATAATCTGGTTCCATTATTCTCGGGAACTGACTCACCAACGGAGGTTAACAGGTTCCTTCAAGAATGCGATCTTGCAACAAGAGCGTTCAATGCTAGTGAGTTACCACGCGTTATAGAATGTGTTAAGTTGAGATTACAAGGGGATGCTTTTGATTTATGCAGGGGAAGACAGTTTGCCACTATTGAGAAATTTTACCTCTTAATAAAATCCAATTATCTAAGGGAAACAACATACAATTCAATTCTAATGGAATTGTCAAAATGTGTTCAAGAGCCAGGGGAAAAATTTCAAGCATATGCAAGAAGATTAAGTTCGATAGAAGTAAGATGGAAGGATTGCATAGGAGAAGAGGCAGGTTTGTTGGGCCAATTAAATAAGGCGGTGGTGACGGCCTTTAAGGTAGGATTGAACGACCCAAGCTTAAAACCAGTGGTGTTGACTATGGAGGGCAAGAATCTAGTCGAGTTAATGACTAACGCGGCCGAAATAGATTATATGTTGAGGAGCGCAGGTCAATATGGATCCGGGGTCATACCGCGGAAACAGGTGTATGCGGTAGTGGACGAAACAATGAACGTTGACAGGCAGGTTAGCCAAGATCGAGGGGATATAGATAGATTTTATCCCAGTAACAATAATAGGAAACAACGTTTACAGGACAAAGATGCTAGAACCCGAATTAAGTGTTATTTCTGTAGGAAATTGGGACATACCAGGGATGAGTGTCTTAGAAGAAAAAACACTCCATACTGAGGAATCCCAGGAATATGGTAATGAAAAAGGGTGGAATTGTGCCCAAGAATTCAGGCCTAGAAATAGACAAATTCAAAAGAAGAGTTTTGAGAGTAAAATTAATAGAGGAGTCAATGCAGGAAACCCATTCAGAGATAATGGGGGAAAGGATTTCGGTAGGGAGCAAAGACCGGTTATGCAATGCAAGTGGTGCAACAAAATCGGACACGGAAGGGGATTGCTACGCAAAAAGAAATCAGGTTTACAGACAGGGAAACTTCCAAGGGCCCAGCAAAGGCCATTAAGCTGGGAGTCCCGAGATAAGAGAGTAACACTGCCGCTAAAGGCAGTAACAGAGAATTCGGCTTCTGAAAAGATTGTGAATATCTGTACATCTAAGCCAATAGAGAGTATAGTAACAGGGAATTTGACATCCGAACAGATAGTAAATATCTGTACACCTCAGTCAGTGGAAGTAAAGGAAGAGTTAGAAATTATAAAGGTTTGTATATCTAAGCCATTAGAAGATGGGATATATCTAAGCCAGGAGAAGATGAGTATTAGTCCAGAGTTAGACGAAACAATTGGATTGTTGAGAACAGCAGCAAAAATTTTTTTATAACATGATAACCATCATGCAAATTATTTTGTATGTAATTAATATGGTAAGCGTGGGAGAAACGTTAAGAAATCTAAAAGAAACAATGGAAAACAAGAAGATAAAGTTTATTGAGTTACTTGAAATGATAATAGGTAAAGTCAAATAGACATTAATGGATAAAATAAAAGTTTTTAATATAAATAAGCACCAACTTGGCTTATTGGCTGGCACAGAAATCTGAGCATTCAGGAGAGCAAGAGAGGGGGAATGTTTTGGCGTCTCCAAAGTGAATGAGGTGTTTGTAGAAATTGTTTGAGTCTTTCTCTGAGTGTCGTGGGGTGCGCACACGAGAAGCCTAACGCTAAATATAGCAACTAATCATGCACTGCTCAATTTGTTCCGAGAAAATTGATAGAGTGGATAATCTCAAAGAGACTTGCAATGACTGTAATCTTCGGTTTCACGGGCAATGTCTAAATATAAATGGAGATGATTTAGAGTTTTTAAAATCAAGCGGTCGATCGTATCGTTGCAATAAATGCGATTTGCTCAGAAGAAAATCTCTTCAATTGTCGTCCAACCCGTCCGCATGTTCTAAGCCGACGACAGCTTTATTAAAAAATTAGTGTCCGCGTATGACAAAAAAAAACAAATGAGTCATCTCTTCTGAATGCGCCAAATAAACATTCTCTTCAAATAAACAATACAAAAGAAAATAGAGTAACAAAAAAAATAACAACAACATCATGTCGCCAAATGAAACTGTAGTTTCGATGAATGTTAACGAAGTTAATGCAATAGAAGGAGATAACACCTGTGACATAACTCTTCAAATGGTTTATATCAAACTAAGTAATTTAGAACAGATTAACAAAAATTTCATGGTTTCTATTAAAGAGCTTCGTGAAGAGAATAAAAGAAGAATTAACTGGGAACATCAAACGAAAAGAGATAACTTTGTTGAAATTGCCGGCGTAAGGAATATCTGCGATGAAAACTCAAAAAATATTGCAAAGCAAATTATTCAAGATGGGTTGTCTGTTCAAATTACCGATGACCAAATTGATCAATGCTACGTTAAAGAAATGCGGAAAAATATAACAATGCGGATTCTGATTTTCCTTCGAAAAAGTTTATTTGTCATCAAATTCTTTCATAAATGAACCTATGCCATATTTATGCACGATTTTTTTCTTTGGTTAAAATTAGCCGATGTGAAAAGGTAACTTTGACTTAAATATCACCGATCATACTATGACGGCTTTATTGATTCAAAATGTTTTGGAAAGAGTTTGTAAGGAAAAATCATGGGTAAAAAATAATAAAATAATTAATTTTAATATGCTACGAACCAGTCTATGTTTAAAATTTTGGCAGGATGTTTTTTCAGAAAGTGATATTGCCAAAGCATACGATATTTTAAGTAAAATTTTGAGCTATCATATTAGTAACTGCAGCTTTACTAAATTAGAAAAAAAAGGCATTTCGAAGACGGAAACCATGGCTAAGCACATGCTTAGTTCGAAAAAGAGCTTATAAAAATAAGCTCTGCATAAAATGTTCAAAACATCTTCAAAACTTGTTTTTCAATACTAAATATAAAAAATTTTGTGCTGAGCTAAAAAAGGAAATTCCTATATGCCGTGAACAATTTTACACAAAAAAACTTAACTTAGCTCGTGGCGATCTCAAAAGTGAATAGAAAATTATTAATGACA